>MU226899.1:825112-835182 GCA_018584345.1 Thuja plicata
TTGCTTCTAACAGGGCAGATCATCAGAAGTGATCATTGTAAGCCTTAACCGGCCAACTTTATACTGCAGTACCAAATTTTTGTGGGTACCATCCCCACCCCAATTTTACTTTCTATTTGGAAGGTTTATGGGTTACCAATCTTTGTGTTATGTGTTATGAATGATTACATTTTCATGCTTGCAGTAGATTAGATGAATGAATGGTTAGAGAATATAAAGGTGCAAAAATGTTTTAAAGTTTTAAGTGTTACTGATTCACCCCTCCCCTCTCAGTAACTCTGTTAGTCCTAAATATTTCCAACAGATAATGGTTGTGTCTCTGATGATGAAACCAAAAAATAATTTGCATCTTGTTCATTCAATAGAAAAGAAACATGTGATCAGTAAGATGATTCTGATATACAAGAATGGGAAATTGATGACATGAGGTGCAATGTTGAGAAGGGTGATGAAACCCCTATTTATAGGAGACCCTCTGATCAGGATATTTTTCATATTAAAACAAATATGGTTACTCAAGCAAGCGATAACTATAATTTAAGAAACAGAACAGTTGGGAATGCAGATGGAAAACCTGAAAGTATTTTTGTTAAAGAAACTAAAGCTGATACCAAACAACCAAAAGGAAAATAAAAATAGGCTAAGGGTGTTGTTAGCACTTGCAAAAATTTGCTAGGTTTCATGTCTTCTTTCCATGTTTCTGTAATTTTTTTAGGTCTCTAGTCTAAAACCCTAAGTCTTTGTGAAAACCCTATTTTAAATAATGAAAAAATCAAGCTATGTCTTGCAAAGTCTTAAACCCTAGTTTCAAATTTATAACGGTTGAGAAAAAATCCCTAAACCCTCCATGAACTTGTTATTAAACCAAGTTACCTTTTTCGGTCACTTAAAACTCATTTACCCATGTGTTCATTTGTTATGTCTGAGCGGGGTCATCCCTTTTATCTTATCCTAAGTCTTAGTGGGTGATCTTTTAATTTATTTTCCTAAGTCCTAAGCCACATTAAACTTTATGTCTTTACTTTTTACATCTCCCGTGCATGTCTTGTTTAATCAAACAATGGGCGCTATTCCTTAATTAGCAAGATGAAGCCTTTTAATGATCAAGGCATCGCACCTAGCTAACACGTGGTGGATGGCGGGACTAGGTCTGCGTAAAGGTGAAGGTTTAAAGATAGGTCAACTTCAAAGAGGATCAACGGTAGGCATAAATCCTTAATCAAAATATGCAATCAATCTATCCTTCAAGGCATTGCGTTGTGTAGACACATGGTAGTTGTTAGATTTGGGGCCCATTTTGAAATCGGCTAAAGAGACAACAAGTCAAAAAGGATCCTGTGGTTGACGTAAAGCCTCAAGAGAAACATGCATGATATCTACATATTGAGGCATTGAACCTAAGTTCCATGTGTCTTTGCTGATGTCATCATTAATGGGTCGAAAGGTAGGTAAATAGACACTAAGTTGTAGAAGATAGTATGGACGATGCTTTCCCTTGATGCATAAGATGAAGTTATTTTCTGATTAAGGCATTGCACTTCATAAACACGTCTCTGGTGGGTCTAGGTGAAGTCAGGAAGAGTAAGGTAAAGCATAGTTAAGTTAAAGAAGATCTGACGATGGGTGTAAAGCCTTGAAGCGCAAATGTGTATGATCTAACCATCAAGGAATTGTTCATGTATGACATGTGTTAAGCCGAGTCGACACAGGTCAGCAGACAATAGGGATTTCTTAGTACCATTAGTAAAGTGCCATGTGGATATTCATGGGACCAGCATTGCTGAGTTTTAACTAAAGTAAATTTTTTTTTAGTTGATTATGATCAGACGGCTCGCATAATGACTTAAAGGAAAAGTGATCTAAATCTATCCATTGAGGCATTGCGCTTGCGTGCCACCTATCCAAGATCAGATCTAAAATCCTAGGTAACCTAAAAGTATCTACGCCTCTATTTTAAAGCTCTAAAAAGTTTAAATCTAGATTGTCAATGCTGATTTCCACACTATTTGGAGTTGTTTAAATTATTTTCAAATATTTGAAAGACTTTCTTGGGTTTTCTAAAAGGTGATCTTTGTTGTCTTTCTACAGAGAGACTGGTGGTTGAATCTAACTTATGTGTTGTGTTTTTAGCACCTGTTGGCTATTGTATGAATGAAGATTTGGTGATTTTGAAGACATTTATTGCAAATTTATCTCTTTAGGGTTTCTGGTTAATTTGTTAATCAATATTTAATCCTTTGGTTTATCTTGTTTTGTTCTTTGTCGTCACTGAGGAGTTGTTTCAGAGTTTTATAATACAGATCATATCATATTCTCAGGATCTTGAGCTTTTCAAAGAGGGAAAATTGAATTTCTGCAATTCTTGGGGGTTAAGTCTCCTGGGGTAATTAATGCATGTCAGAAATTTCATTTTTTATTCTTGTTGCAGGGCATGGTTCTTCAGTTTCCCAACAAGTTGGAAGGCGAGATCAGAATTTATTCTTGTAGAGATAAGATTTTTGATATTTTGTAGATCTGAAGAGCCAAGACTTTATTAGGTTACTTAATGTAGACAAGATGTTCCATTATTACTCCTTCTGTAGGGTATGTTCTCCAAGGATGGATGGCGGTTGAATCAAATAAGATTACATAGGAATAATTAGTGACTGATCCCAACTTATGAATGACAGAGCTACTTGGATTGTTGAAATGATTTTAATGTTCTCTATCATGTAATATTTAATGAGTTTTATCCCTAACCCTAAATTATCTAAAGCTTGTTGCAGTCCTTAGCTTATAAAAGGACTTCCAAGATCATTTGGTAGAGGTAGCTGGGAAAATTTGGGAAAGTAACATAAGGTGTAAACCTTTTTACTATTTTCCAGTGAGTGTAGCAGATGTATATCTAGAGCGTATTATAGCAGATGTATATCTAGAGTGTATTATCATAGAAGCATAAATTTGAAAGTATTTTGCATTTATTGAAGTGGTATATGATTTGAAACATTTTAGAATTGAAACTGGTCTCTTTGTACTTAATATAGTATTTCTAATTCAAGTCTCTCCTTTTTGCTTGCCTCTTGAGTTCTAAATCTTCTGGTTCACTACATAAGATTGTTTATGTATATGTTTTAGTCCATAGTTTTGATCAAGGATCAAATTAAAATATGCTTTGGATAAGACATAAACTCTCTGGGTTTGTCTATATAAGGATTATTAAGAAGTGTATGAACTAAAGTTATCTGTATTTATGGTTTTGAGTCCTTGACAATAGTTAGTTTCTCTATCCTGTATCTGAACAAGAATCATTGCCCAATGGATAAAGTGCTAATCATTAATTAGTATCTTCTAATTTGATACATATTTGAATAGGTTTAGCTATACTCTACCCTATCAAAACATAAAAACCATTTTTAGTCCTTTTAAAGTTTTGTGGTTGTTGGTTGTGGTCCCGCATGGTAGAGAATAGTCACTGAATGAGTGGTTGTCATTTCATACTATCTTTCCATTTAGCTATTGTTAAAATCTAGAAGTTCTAAGGATTTGAAAAGAGATAAATATCAATCTAGATTAGGTGCACCCACCTTAGTTTTGCAAAGCCAAAAGAGTAGAGGGCAGTCTTGTCCTATAGTTGGTCTAGTTACCTTGTAGAGTTCTAATACTTGGAATTAACCATTCCTAATATTAGTCTCAGGGTATATTGGTTGCTTTTATAGTGTAACATTTTTAAATACCAACAAAATGGTGACTTTATTGGGGAGGCCATTAAATTTATAGAGTCATATGCTACAAAGACATATTCCTCAAACTTTTTAAAAGGATTCAAGTATTTGTTGTCTATCATTGCAAAGTGTCTGAAAGTCCAAGTTCTTGAAGAAATATCTATATTATCTCACATGTGGTGAGTAGAAACTCTGAGTTCTTTGATTTCAATCAGTGTGCATGTTTGAAGAAAGACTACAAAGAAAAGGTGTTCTTGTAGTTAAGAGACAAAAAATAATAGGACTCCTGTGACTATGAGCATAGTCAAGAGAGGAATCAATAAGAGACCCTATATTGGGATGTGTTGCAAGTTACTGTTCTAAAGAAGGTCAGAGTTGGGAAAGAGACCTCAACTATTTCATTCTTTCCTTTGCAAAGAGGTGGTGACTCTACCAAGTTTTGAGGTTTATTTGAAGGCGATTTCAGATCAAATAGTTTGCAGCAGCTTCATCATATTCCAAGTATTTTTATGTTCATTGGATAAATTCTTTTGTTCCATGAAAATCAGTTATACATATTTTCTCTATAAAGTGATCAACACTAATTAAAGAGGGAAGAGAGAGGGAGTGTGTAACTTATCCTATCTACTAAGATGTAAAAATCATATAGAGGTGAGTTTTATGTAGCTATAAATTTTAGTGGTATCCCTGGATACCCAAATATTATTTCATCAGAGGTCAGAGACCACTTGCCTAAGTTTACTGGCATGGGTGATCAATAAGCCGAGGAATGTGTAGGCAAGTTTGATGACTTGATAAATGATCATAACATCATACATGAGAATGTACTAATGAGACTTTTTTCTATATCTCTAGTTGATTGTGCTAGGGTTTGGTTTAATAGATTACATCATGACTCAATAAGATCTATCGATGCACTAGAATATTGTTTTATTGAGAAATGTGGTTACATAGAGGACAGTGTTTCTTCTACTACATCCAATTCTAAAGAACATTTTCTAGATTCTGATGATGAAGAGGATCTTAAGGAGGAACAAAGATTTAAAAATCAAGTCATTTTGGGGTTACATCATGAGAGACTTAAAAAAGAAAAGGAAGATATGTTAAGACAACATATGGTCAGGCTTGATAAAAATAAGATGGGAATTGTTAAACCAAATAGAAATAAATGATGCAAAGGAACAACCTGAGAAGGTTGGGAAGGAAGCTATAAATTATTTAAGGAACAAGCTAGTAAAGAGGAGGGTGAATCAACATTGTTTTTTCATGAGAGGTTTACTAAGGCATATGATGAGCTTCCAAGAGATGTTAAGGAGTTTTAGGAATCAACATTTGTTGGTTTATTTTTTGAACTTTGTTTCCCTGAATCAATTCATTGGCTAGCCTCCTTGAGGGAAACACGTTATGAGAATATTAGGGATTGGATAACTGATATTGAAGATCCTAATTTTGAGGATTCACATGAGGTTGTACCTAGTAGTGATGTTATTGAGAATGAGGGAAACCAAGATGATAGTGATGTGTCTAGTATGGATGCTATATCTTGTGGTCATGAAAGCAATGATCCATCTCAACATGAAACACAAGATGTTTGTAGTGAACAAGAGGATAATTATTTGATAAATGAAGAAGCTGATTGTGACTATATATCAGAGGTGGATGTAAATGATGATAGTGGTTCACTTTATAGTGAACAAATTTTAGATTTGTTGTCTTATGAATATCTCATATTTTCAGGGAAGGATAGCTTTGAATCCCTACACCCCACACACATTCAGTTTAAAAAGGAATATATATCAGATGGTTAGAATTTTGATACTTGTATTTCTAATTTTCCTTGTACTTTTGTCTCACTAGGATACAATAATATTGAATATGACCTTCCAGATAGTGGGAGTATAGGTATTTGTTCTGATTTAAAGGATGAAGATACTCCAGGAGTGTTTTTGAGTATTAACTAGGATAATTGTGTTGATAATGAATCTTTTTCTGATTCTAAATCTTTCATTGAACTATTTCATGATGAAATTTTAGTTTCTTAACATATCTGATTGCCTGATGAGTCCGTTGATATATATCCTCCCTCAAATGAACAAGATAGTGGTTTGTATAAAGGTGATAATTTGCAAGAGAATTCTTTAGAGACTTCTGATATGGATATACAAATCATTGACAAGATGCAGGATGATAATCCTTTTGAAGAGCATAATATGGATCATGACATGGAGTTTCCATGTTTTGATAATGATGGTGTTGAATCTTGTTCTTTTTCTTTTCCTGATTGGTTTCCTCTTATTGAAGGTCAAAATAATTTGCAGATGATCCCTGATGTTTATGATGATCCTAACACTTATGTTTATCAGATGGTTGTCTCCTATCCTTTGGAAAATGGGATAGATTATGCCCAAAATGATGAGTGTCCTCAATATTTGCATGAAATATAGAATAAGAGTGTTTCTTTTGACATGCAACCTATTGATGCAAGTAGATCCTATAATGACTCCAGCTACATGGAAGAATACAAGTTCTTTTCTCAGTTGGATGATGGTGTTTCCCCAAGATGTGGTAGTAAATTGGACATTATTGATTGTTGCATCGAGTCTCATTTTTTTCAAATTAGTGAATGCAACATATATATGCCACTTTTTTCTCATATGTCTGATTTTATGGTTGGCTCTAATGTTGAATATGTTGATATTTTTCATGATGAGCTAATGGTACTTGATAATAGATCAGATCAGATAGTTGAAAGAGAATGTTTCAGTTTGTTTCCAGAACAAGGAGCAAAGATTTTTTTTTTGATAGAGGCAAGTTGAAACAGAACTTTGTTGATGGTGTAGGTCCATAAAATTTGGTTTGATATTTTCAAACCAGGAGGAGAGGTGCAGAGATAATATGACTCTGTTTTGCAAAGTATATATTTGTAAAAAAGATTCCTATTTTTTCCTACTTTGTGTTTTTTGTTGTATGTTTTGTTTTTTGATGGTCTGCTCAACTCAGCGTTCTGGAATCTTTTCATGCCTACAAGAGACATGCATCCCCACATTGATCCACTATTAGAACTTGCAAAATTTTGCTAGGTTCCATGTTTCTACAATTTTTTTAGGTCTCTGGTCTAAAACCCTAAGTCTCTATGAAAAATCCATTTTAAATAATGAAAAAATATGGCCATGTCTTGTAAAGTCTTAAACCCTAGTTTCAAATTTATAACCATTGAGAAAAAAATCCCTAAACCTTTCATGGACTTGTTATAAAACCAAGTTACCTTTTTTGGTCACTTAAAGCTCATTTACGCATATGTTTATTTGTTACGTCTGAGCAAGGTTATCCCTTTTATCTTTTCCTAAGTCTTAGCAGGGTGATATTTTAATTTATTTTCCTAAGTCCTAAGCCCCGTTAAAATTTGTCTTTACATTTTACATGTCCCATGCATGTCTTGTTTAATCTAACGGCGGGCTCTATTCCTTAATGAGAAAGATGAATCCTTTTAATGATCAAGTCATCGTGCCTAGCTGGCACGTGGTGGATGGCGGGACCAGGCCTACATAAAGGTGAAGGCTTAAAGATAGGTCAAATTTAAAGAAGATCAATAGTAGGCACAAAGCCTTAATCAAAATATGTATTCAATCTATCCTTCAAGGCATTGTGCTATGTGGACACATGGCAGTTGTCAGATTTGGGGCCTTTTTTTAAGTCAGATAAAGAGACAGCAAGTCAGATAGGATCCAGTGGTTGGTATAAAACCTCAAGAGAAAGATGCACGATATCTACCTATTGAGGCATTGTGCCTGATTTCCATGTGTCTTTTCTGATGTCATCATCAATAGGTAAAAAGGCAAGTAAATAGATAGTAAATTGTAGAAGATCTTACGGATGATGCTTTCCCTTGATGCGTAAGATGAAGTTCTTTTCTGATTGAGGAATTAAGCCTGATAAACATGTGTCTCTAGAGGGTCTGGATGAAGTCATGAAGATCGAGGTAAAGCATAGTTAAGTTAAAGAATATCTAACAATGGGCGTAAAGCCTAGAAGCATAAATGCGCACAATCTAACCATCAAGTCATTGTGCCTGTTTGACATGTGTTAAGCCCAGTCACCACAAGTCAACAGATAGTACAAATTTCTCAGAACTAGTAGTAAAGTTCCATGTAAATATCTGTGGAACCAGCGTTGCTAACTTTTAAATAAAGTAAAGGTTTGTTTAGTTGATTATGATTAGACAGCTCGCATAATGGCTTAAAGGAAAAGTGATCGAAATCTATCCATTGAGGCATTGCACCTATGTGCCACCTGTCCAAGATCAGATCTGAAAGCCTGGGTAACCTAAAAGGATCTATGGCTCTATGTTAAAGCTCTAAAATTTTCAAATATGGATTGTCGATGCTAATTTCTATGTCATTTGTAGCTGTTTAACTGCTTTGAAAATATTTAAAAGACTTTCTAAGGTTTTCTAAGCGGTGATCTATGTCGTCTGGTTGTAGAGAGACTGATGGGTGAACCTGATCTTATGTGTTGTTTTTTTAACACTTGTTGCCTGATGTATGAAGGAAGATTTGGTGATTCTAAAGACATTTATTGTAGAGATATCTCTTTAGATTTTTTGGTTAATTTGTTAATTAATATTTAAGTATTTGGTGTATCTTGTACTATTCTTCACCATCATTGAGGAGTTGTTTTAGAGTATTATAATACATATCATATCAAATTCCCAGGATCTTGAGCTTCAAAGAGGGAAAATTGAATTTCTGCAATTCTTGGTGGTTAAGTCTCCTGGGGTAATCAATCCATGTCAGGCTTTTCATTTTTTATTCTTGTTGCATGGCATCGTTCTTCAGCTTCCCAACAAGTTGGAGTCCAAGATTAGATTTTATTCTTGAAGGGATGAGCTTTTTTATATTGTGTAGATCTGAAGAGCCAAGACTTTATCAGGGTATTTAATGCAGACAAGACATTACATTCATATTCCTTGTGTAGGGTATGTTCTCCAAGGATGGATGGTGGTTGAATCAAATCAGATTGCATAGGAAGAATTTAAGACTAAGCCCAACTTGTGGATGACAGAGCTTCTTGGATTGTTGAAATGATTTTAATGTTCTTTGTCATGTAATATTTAATTATTTTTATCCCTAACCCTAAATGATCTGAAGCTTGTTGTAGTCCTTGGCTTATAAAAGGACTTCCAAGATCATTTGGTAGAGGTAGATGGGAAAATTTGGGCAAGTAACATAAGGCATAAACCTTTTTGCTATTTCCTAGTGAGTGTAGTAGATGTATATCTAGAGAGTATTATCAAAGAAGAAAAAAGTTTCAATTATTTTGAATTTATTGAAGTGGTATATGGTTTGAAACATTTTGGAATTGAAACTGGTCTCTTTGTACTTAATACAGTATTTCTGGTTCAAGTCTCTCCTTTTTGCTTGCCTCTTGAGTTCTGAATCTTCTAGTTCACTGCATAAGATTTATTTATGTATATGTTTTAGTCCATAGTTTTGATCAAGGATCAAATTAAAATTTGGTTTGGATAATACATAGACTCTCTAGGTTTGTCTATATAAGGACAATTAAGGAGTGTATGATCTGAAGTTATCTGTATTTATGGTTTTTAGTCCTTGATAATAGTTAGTTTCTTTATCTTGTATCTGAACTAGAATCATTTCCCAATGGATAAAGAAATGATAAGTAATTACTATCTTCTACTTTGATACATATCTGAATAGCTTTAGCTATACTATTCCTTATCAAAGCATCAAAACCATTTTCAGTCCTTTTAAATTTTTGTGGTTGCTGGTTGTGGTCCTTCATGGTAAAGAATAGTCACTGAATGAGTGGTTGTCGTTTCATACTATCTTTCCATTTATCTATTGCTAAAATCCAAAAGCTCTAAGGATTTGAAAAGAGTTAAATATCAATCTAGATTAGGTGCACCCACCTTGGTTTTGAAGAGCCAAAAGAGTAGAGGACAGTCTTGTCCTATAGTTGGTTGGTGCAGGAGCACCAACCCTAGACCCAACAAGAAATGACTCTAAGAGTCCTAAAACATGTCTAGTTTACTCTAGTTAGGCACCTAGACCAAGTTGTGAGGCCTAGTTCCAGGATTGGCAGAATTATGAGCCCCTGGCTTACTATGGTCAAAAAATGGTCAATAGGCCTAAAATCATAGGATTTTAGTTTTTTTCATGTTTTTAGGGTCTTAGATCCATGTTGGATCACTAGGATAAGTTTGGGCCAACTTTGGTCATTATTTTTGCAAATATTGCAAATATTGCACAAAATGTTGTCAAAGTTGCTTAGCAACTTTGACAACTTTTGCCAAATGTTGTAATTAACACCCCCAACGGTTAGATTATTTAAAAATCAGTTGGAACCGAT
>MU226899.1:841114-858978 GCA_018584345.1 Thuja plicata
CCAAGTCCTTTTACCATACCTGTGATAGGTATCTAGCACCTACCCCTCACCTTGGGGTGTTGAAGGATTCAAACTCCACCATTGGCTCATTGTTGAAGGCTTCCGCATTGCCACTGCTGCATCATTGGTCCAATTACCTTGCAAAGCTCTCATACTTGGAATTAACCATTCCTAATGGTGGTCTCAGGGTATATTGGTTTCTTCTACAGTGTAATAGCTCTAAACACCAAACAGGTGCCATGAAAATTCTGGTTAAAAAGGAAAATAAACCTACTGGTCCTAATATCATGTATAAAGAAAAAACTAAAACACCAAAAAATTTTGTGCCTCCTCCTCAAAGAGAAAGTAAACAACAAAAAAGGGATGAATCTAAATTAGCTTCTCAAGTGGGGGATGAAGATTGTGCGAATGAAAAAAAAAACATATCTGATATGAAATATACCCCTGTTTATATGGGGCAACTCCTATCCCAAATTAATATCAAGGTTCCTTTACTGGAAATGATGAGAATATGTGAACATAAGGATAAATCCTTAACATGGGTAAAAGGTGTTAGTTCAACAAAGATTCTTGGACCAGAGGCAAATAAGAAAATGTTAGATCCACAAGACAAACCTATAGTCAAATCAAAGGAGTTTGATGAGCTTGTTTCAAAGATTCCTCAGATATAGCTGGATACAAATGTTGTTAGTACTACATTGGGAACTATAGATCTTTTTTTCCTAACTTTGCTTATAAATGGAAAAATGTTAAATAGTTGTATGATTGACTCAAGAGCATCTAATACCATCAATCCTGTTGAGGTGATGAAATCAATGGGATTAAAGGTAGATACACCACATGGGAGATGTCAGGCCATGGATTCTAGAGAAGTGCCTATTCTTGGCACTATTAAGGCCCTACCTTATAAGCTGGCTGCATACCCTGACAAAGTACTAATAATGAGTGTACTGGTTGTGGATATTCCCCCTCAATATGGAATGTTATTGTCAAGAAAATGGAGTGCTTCAATGGGGGGAAGTATCTGATAGAGATATATCATTTTCTACTTTTAATATTGCTAGTGAGAACATTAAGGTGTCCAGAGAGACCAAAAATCCTCAAATGATTGAGGAAGAAGAAGATGACAATATGAATTGTTTCCTAGACACTGAGATGGGATCTTTCCAAGTGTAGGAAAAGAAATATGAAGGAAAGATACAACCTACATTGTTATCTGAGGATGAAACTAATTTATCTAAACAAAGTAAGTTATGGGTTATGTATTTTGATGGTGCTAGTTCTAGGGAGGGAGCTGGTGCTGGAGCGTTGTTAATAGCTCCCACAGGAAAAAATAATCAATTTCTCATTCACATTTTTATTTGCATGTACTAATAATGTTACAGAGTATGAAGCTCTGCTAATAGGATTGAGATTGGCTTCAAGACATGGAATTAAATGTCTCAGAGTTATTGGAGAGTCTAAACTGGTAGTGTCTCAAACCAGATCTAAGTATGGTTCAAATAAACACAGATTGAAATAATACAGAAATGTTGTTTGGAATGAACTAGACAATTTTGATGCATTTGGTATTGATTGGATGGATAGAAGTCAGAATAGAATGGAAGGCTTGTTAGCTAACATTTCTTTAAGGCCAGAAGATGTTAGATTTTGTGGAATCTTTAAAATAGAGGTTTAATCTAGGTCTTCAATACCAGATAATGTTGATAGTTGGCAAGTTTTTGATGATGATATGGATATCTTGAGATTTTTGCACTACGAGATAAAGTTTGGAAATAAAGAAATAGATTTCAGTGGATATCTAGAGACCATGGATGGAAAGGATACTATCTTAGGTAAGGAATTTCTACATTTAAATTCAAACAAAGTACCAAAGGGGTTTGTTTTTCTTGAAAGAGACTTTGAAAAAAAAGATAAGCCATACTCTATTACAAGTGTAGATAAACCTGATGGTTTGGAGGAGGTGAATGTAGGAATGGTTGAGGTTCCTAAAAACTTATTTATTGGAAAGAAAATGTCACCCAAAATAAAGGAGGATCTGAACAATCTTTTTAGGAAGTATAAGAAGGTTTTTGATAGATATATGATGATCTTAAGGAATATAATAAGGATTTGTTCCAACATGAGATCCCTCTGAAAGAAGATGCCAATCCTTTTAGACAAAAGAAAAAATGGTGCAGGAGCACCCTAGTTAACCTAAGTATTTTTTTTGGAACTTATTGATTCCTTGAAGTTCCTAGTGTCCTTTAGGTCGAGTTATAATTAAACATTTTATATTGGACACCCTTTGTAAGACCTGTTTCCAAGATTGGTATTTAATAAGCCTTTGGTCAACTATTCATCAAATAATGTCCAAAACATTAAGAATAGGTTATTTTCTCATATTTTCATGTTTTATCATGTTTAGATCCATGTGGGATCATAAATAATAGGTTTGGACCAAGTTTGGTCACTTAGATTGAAAAGTTGCAAAATATTTCAAAATTGCTAAAAAGTTGTCAAGCAACTTTTAAGCAATTTTAGCAACTTTTGACAAATATTGTAAAATCCATTCCCAAATGGATAATTAGTTTAAAAATTGTATTTAACCATTGGGAATGCCTAAAAAATCCCTTATAGGCGGGTGGTAGGACAACTTTTTGTAATTTGGCATCAAAATTAATAAAAATCACCATTTTCCTGCAAATTTGAGAAACAATCAATTGGTACGGATAGGTACAGAAGGTTGGAAATGAAAGTATAACACATAAAGGTATACCTATAAATTATCTTCCTTTTTCATTTGGTCTCATGTCCTACTCTTCTGTACATTGAAATTTATTGCATTTTTACTCCTACTTCCTAGTTTTTAGGCCCTAAATCAGGGTTTCACAAACAGTTATACATATTTCTTGTTTCCACCATGGTAATCTAATGACCCTTGGTGGAAATAATGTATTGACAATTCTCTTTAAGATTATACATGTTGGGTTTGATAAGATGTAGGGAGATGGTTTTTCCATGATGCCCTAGTTGTACATGACCATGTGTGCACCAATCAAGCGATTGAGTACAGTCCACATAACTCAACATAAGAGATTCATCAAGACCTTAATTTGAGTTTGAGAAGTACTTGTGCATCCCTTCACATGATCCAAGTGTTGGCTTGGGTCCTTTTTGTATGGAAGGGGTACCTGTAGTGTAATTGGAGGCCTAATTAGCCCTATTTGTTTAGGCAAAATAGTGTATCTTTCTATTTTCCTTTTACTTTCAAGCATTGGTGCTTTGATATAATCCATTAGACCATAGAGGGTACCTGAATCAGTGTTTTTTTAGGGGGTTATGTGGAATACTTTTATTTTAAGCCCAAATTTCCATTTGAAAAGGCTACAAGCCTAGGAGGGGCTTATCATCGCAACCATGACCAAATTAGTGTACATGGTGAGTAGGATCATTGGATTCTAGTCTTAGGGACCTAAATATACCAAATCCTTGAGCATAGGTCACCCTTGGTCCTTGGATTCATTTCATGAGGAGTTGATATCAAATTGGTGTAAGTGCCTAATAGCCAACCATTGGGAGTTGGTGTTGGAGACTTGATAGAACCTAGTGATTAAGTTTCCATGTTGGGAATAGGTTGTGATAACTTAGAAAAAAGTCATTTCTTCACTTGTGATAAGTGTAGAGGCACTTTAGCTCTTGGTGTTGAAAATTTGAAGGACCAACTAGTCCATTTGGGGCTTCTGACTATCCACTCTGCATCAAGTGGTATTAGAGCATGTCTGCTCCTAAGGATGAAGAAATCACTACAAGGGTTACAAACATGGAAATTGCAAGGATAGTGAGAGGACAGAAGGTAGCAAATGAAACCTTGACCAAGAGGCTTCAAGAACTTGAGAACAAGGTAGAGAGGGGAAGAGAAGACATGTCTGATGGTGAAGAAGGGAGTGAAGAGGAAGATGCCACTCCTGATCAGGATGAGAATATTCTTGCAGACCAAAGACCCCTCTTAGATGCCTTAAAGTTTATGGGGAGAAGAACCATGGAGGAGAAGTTGGACTTGCCAAATTTCAATGGAAAGATGAATGCAGTTTTGGCCTTAGATTGGATTGAGGCTTGATAAGCTTCTTTGACTGTGAAGACATTTCGAAGAAGCAAAGAGTAAAGATGGAGAAATCCAATTTGAAGGGAGAAACCCTAACTTGGTGGAATTTCATCCAAATAGAGAGGGTGAAGAATGGTAGAAGCATGATCACTTCATGGAACAAGATGATAGCATTTATAAAGGAGACATATGTACCTAAATATTATGGGATACAACTCCATAGAAGGAAGAAAAACCTAAAAAAAAAGACATGGATGTAGGCTCATACACTGAGGAGTTCCTAAAACTATGCATGAATACTAATGGATGAGAGAATGAGGAAGAAAAAATAGCAAGATACATGAATGGTCTCAAGGTGTCCATTCAAGAAGAAATAAGCCTACATAGCCCTACATTAGTAAAAAAATGTTATCAGATGGAAATAAAGGTAGAGGAGAAATGGAAAAGAAAGCAAGACTTAGGCAAAGGAAAGAGAAATGATGGTGAAAAGAGTTTCAGAGGAAGGGGTACCTCTTGGAATAGAGGACAATACAGTGGCAGCAGCAGTGAGATGCCTGACCAAGGCCAAGGAGACAAAGAACATGGTGAATCAAATTTTAGAGGGAACTTTAGAGGAAGGAGAACCTTCAACAAAGGAAGAGGAAGAGGAAATAGACCTTTGAAATGTTACTACTGCAACCAACTAGGACACCATATAGGGAGATGCCTGGAGAAAAGAAATAACAACAACCATGGAGAAAGGAGGAACCAACCCATTCAAAAAGAAAAACAAGAGGATGACACGAATCCAAGGGATTTAGAACCATAGGAAGGAGCATGTTTGATGATGGGGAAAGCTTTCCTTCAAGTAAAAAAAACCCATGAACCACCTCAAAGGAAGAGCCTCTTCAGGACAAAGATCAAATGCCATGGAAAATTATTTAATCTCCTTATTGATTCAGGTTCAACTGAAAATTTGGTCTCTTGAAATGGTACAAAAGTTAAACCTACCTAAGAAGCCACAACCCTTTCCCTACCATGTCTCTTGGCTAACCAAAGGTCAACAAACTCTAGTAACTGAAAAATCATGGGTAGAATTTTCTATAGAAAATTTCAAAGATAAAGTACTTTGTGATGTCGTGGAAATGGATGCTCCCCACAGCTTACTAGGTAGACCTTGTAAATATGATGTGGATGCCACACATCATTGTAGGAATAACACCTACTTCATGACCAATAATGGGTTAAATTTTACCATGAAGCCCCTGCCTGATGCCAAAATAGAGAAAGAACCTACTATTATCTCCATAGGGGAAAAGGAAATGTTGCAAGTATTGAAGGAACCTAAGACTGAAAGTTTTGTACAGATTTCTAAACCCAAGGATAGCATAAGATCTGATGATAAGGATCCCATACCAAATGAAGTTAAGGAACTGTTAAACAAATACAGTGATGTCACTACTAGTGACTTACCCACAAGCCTCCTTCCCTTAAGATAAATTAGTCATCAAATAGACCTAATACCTGGGTCTTCCTTACCTAATAAGGCTCCATATAAGATGACACTTGCTAAGCATGCAAAGATTACAAAATAGGTCAATGAACTATTAGAGAAAGGCTTAATTCAAATAATTCTTAGCCCATGTGCAGTCCCATTTGTCCTTGCTCCCAAAAAGGATGGTAAATGGAGATTATGTACTGATAGAAGAGCCATCAAAAAAATTACTATAAGGTACAGGTTTCCTAACCCAAGAATGGAGGATTTTCTTGATCAATTGGGAAATGCATGTTACTTCACAAAAATTGATTTAAAATCAGGATATCACCAAATAAGGATAAAGCTAGGAGATGAATAGAAAATGGCTTTTAAAATAACTGAAGGCCTTTCTGAGTGGTTGGTGATTCCATTTGGGCTGAGTAATGCCCCAAGTACATTCATGAGACTCATGAATGAAATCTTTATTGATTTTATTGGAAAATTTTTAGTTATATATCTTGATGATATTCTAATATTCAGTCATAGTAAAGAAGAGCATCTTGACCATGTTGAACAGGTTTTGAGGAGGCTTCATCAACACAAGTTAGTGATTAACTTGGAGAAGTGTATGTTTATGAAGAAGAAACTTGTGTTCCAATGTATTTTCATCTCACAAGGCACCCTAAAAATGGACCCTAAAAATGTTGAAGCAATTGTCAACTGGCCTCCACCAAAGAACCAAGGTGATGTTAGAAGTTTTCATGGTCTTGCAACTTTCTATAGGAAATTTATTAAGAACTTTAGTCATGTGTGTGCTCCCATGTTGGAAACTATCAAGGGTGGTAAAAAGATCAGATTTGTATGGACTAAGGAGGCTGCAGATGCATTCCAATACCTAAAGAACAGAGTGTTCCAATATCCAATCCTAGTGCTTCCTAACTACACTAAGGTATTTACTATTGAAACTGATGCAAGTAACTTGGCAATAGGTTCAGTCTTGAGCCAAAAAGGTAAGGATGTAGCATTCCTTTCTGAAAAGCTAAATGATGCCAAGAAAAGGTACTCTACATATGATTCAAAACTCTATGTAATGGTTTAAGAACTGAAAAATGGAGGCATTACTTACTTCCAAAAGAGTTTATTGTTTATACTGACAACCATGCATTGAGATTCTTAAATACTCAAGAAAAACTTGGAGTCAAACAAATCAAATGGATGTGTGTGTGAATAAAGTACAACTTCATGAAATTGATTTATTTAACTACAATTCTATGGAAGAATAAGGGAAATTTAAACTAAGAATTGTAATTAAATCAATAAAAATCTCATGGATCTCTATCTAAGCTTTGTTAATATAGCTCTCAACCTTAATCTCTATCAATGACATTCCTAGAATGAGAAATTGAACATAGTAAATGCCTAATCTAGCTTAATTCTCTCCAAATTGCTATGATATGTAATCCAAATGCTCATAAAATGATCTTAATTTTCTCAAGCTGCTATGAAATCTATCAATATTGCTCAAAATGCTATGAAATTGATAAGAGGTTTGGTGCTTTGCATTCAAATTTTCTAGGATCCTTATGCTCTCAAAATGGCTTCTATTTATAGGATTTTCCCAAGTGTAGGGGGTGGAGTTACTTGATCATAGTTAAGCCATGGTTGAGTGAGAGGCTTTCAAATGGTTTCAAATTGGGGGAAAATTTAAATGATTGTCTCAAAGGTTGGGATAAAGGGACAAATTTGAGTGATTGAGATTCAAAGTTCAAAATGAGTGATTGAGATTCAAATTTAGGAGTGATCAATGTTCTTTGTGTTCTCAATTCCCATTAGTTTCTCAAATTCATGTTGAAAGATATTAGGATTATTTAATTCAATCAATTAATTAAATTAGCCATGTAGGGATGAATAGGTTTAATTTGATTTTTGATTAAAACTATACAATTAATTGATTAAAATTAGTTATATAATTTTGATTAATCCTTTTAGGCTTATATTTGATTATTTGATATCATGGTTTATTAATCCTTTGATTTAACTTGATTTTTTCCATTTGATTTTATTTGATCCATTTTGATGCAATTTGATGAGATTAGGAGCAATTTGATCCATTTTGATGAGATTAGGAGCAATTTGATCCATTTTGATGCAATTTGATGAGATTAGAGAACACCTGGTCAATTTTAGGTGTCTACAAATTCCCCTCTTTGAATTGATGTGTGAAGCGCATTGATTCAAAGAAAGCTTGATGTCTTGATCATTGATTTGATGTTGATTGATTGATGCAAAACCTTATACAAAAATTGATAACTTGATACAGAAACTGATAACCTAATATGGAACTGATGCAAAACCTGATGAGAAACTAATGCAAAATCCCTGATGTGATAGATGCAGAACCTAATATGAAACTAATGCAAAATGCCCCACTATTAAAAGTTTGAATTTTACTACCCCATAATTGATGTAAGAAATGATGCAGAATCTTGATTTGATGATATGATGATGCCCCCTCAAAAATTAAATCATGTTGATGTCTGGATGCAAAACATGATGAGACTGATGTAAAATAAGATCCAAGATTATTTCATTTTTGAAAACATTGATGATGGTGATGATAATCACAACATCCCCTAGTTTGAAAAAAATACAAATTTAGGTCTCACTAGGTCAAAAATCCCTCCAAAATAAGGTCAAATAGCTTAAATAGGATGAAAAACCCAATTTTACTATTCATTTTCACTTTTTACTGTAGAGATTTTGCTCTGGTCCTAGTGAGATTGACAGCTATGGTGGTCCTCATTCATGAGCATCGGTTCAAGAGAGGTTGATGGTATCAGAGACCATTAGATTACGGACCTCCAGTAAGTGGTTTTGACCTTCCTAGTGCATTTATTGCATGTTTTTTTATAGCATTTATGATAGTTTTTTATGTTTTTTGGATTAGTTTCTGCAAAATGCCACATAGGAACTTTTAAATTCTTCCTAGGGTAGTTAGATGCCACCTCCACGCTAGGAAATGATGTGTAGGACTAGTAAAACAATGCCTAGTAGTTAGGTCAAAAATGACAAATAATGTACAAAACACCGCGTAGCAAACCATGCTGCAAAATCATGTTTTTAATGCCGCCTAGGAAGTTTTTAAATGCTGCCTAGGTTTGTGAAATGTTGCGTATACTGTGAAGTAACACCTAAAGTGCTTTAAATCATGTGTTTGATGTCTGAAATGACACGTGGTGCTTTAAATGATGCGTATACATAGCCAAGTGACACCTCAGAAATTTGATTAAAACCTAATTTTATGATCAACAAATTGCTTCCAAGTGATTCTCTAGATTATTGGATTGATTTCCAATATAGATAGATGTGTTTCCATGATGCTACTAAGTGTTTAGGATGTTAGGATAATCATATAAATGGATGTTTGATGTGTCAATCAGATTGGGTAGAAAGTTGATGTATTGCTCCCTTCTCAAAATCTAGAGGTTAGGAACAATAGGTTGATGTGCTCAAAATAAGCAAGGATAAATGTGATTTGGTTGATTGGTATTAAATAATCCATTGATATAAAAAATACTAATATAATTCCCTTTGTTTGCAAAATGTAGGAACATTTTCGTAAGTTGTATGTATGGAATGTCGCACATTGGATATTTGATCTAGTTGAAGAGATGATAGATCCAAAGAGACAATTTATAGAGTAGTGTGGGTTAGGGTTCCTTCTTGATCTCCCTCAGTGTCAGCTAAACTGAGGTCTTCTTATAGCTATGGTAGAACAATTGCACTCTGACCACAATACCTTCCATCTACCCCTCAACGAGATGACTATCACGCCTAAGTATGCATACAGATTACTGAGGATAATGACCTGTGGAGAGAGAGTTTATTATGACCAGGTTTATGATGGGAGCACATGCATATGAGTGTTCAGGGATGACACTATTGGCAATGAAACAATCATGTGGGCATAGTTTTCTTCCTTTCCCACTTTGCCACCGATCTTGGGTGTAGTCATCGGTGGGTTACTTCTACTAGATCGACGAGGTCATGGATTTTTAGTCAGATGGGGTCTCATTCTAGAGGAATTGATTGCTCATCCTTAGAGATTGGATTGGGGATCCTATGTATTGGCATAGTTGTATTATGATTTTCACGATGTCATGTATAGGGCTAGTGCAGTTATTTTAGCAGGTGTAGTTCTATTGCAGTTATCGACCTGGGAGCACATCTCGATTATGAGACCAATTGCTACTCGAGTTTGAGGCTAAGGATGGCTTTATGAATTTTTGTATGATGGGATGGATCAGGTTACTACCATGCTACATAAGTTTATGACGATGATGGACCAGTTTCCAAATGTTTCTAGTACTAGTCAGGCACCACCAAATACTCAGTATATATCGAGTGACATGGATCCATATGGCACAGGGGGTATAGGTATAGGTGATGGATCAAGTGTTTTGAATGGTGATGGATCAGGTGCCCCTTCTAGGTCTTGATATAGATCTGAGATATTGATCTTTTGATATTACATTGTTGTATCATTTATATTTATTTATCAGGACTTTGGTTATGGATCCTTTTGTCGATGTATCTTGATATACAACTTTGACATTCTCTTTGATGAAGGACATTTATCTATGATGACTCTTTGATTCCCCATCTTGTGATGTTATGATGTTGATGTGAGATTTCTTTATATGTAGATCTACGTGATTTCTTATGATGCATTTACTTTCTTTCTTTATGCTATGGATGCAATGTCTTATATTATGACATAGATAAATGGATGAAAATTATTATGCAACTATTTCTATATGTTTTTCTGGTCTTATCATGATGCTATGGTTTGTGCAATGCAATGGAAAAATGAATGCAACTTTCTTTTTGAGTTTTGATGTAGGCAACTTTATGGATGAAATGCAATCGTAAGGATGAAAAATGAATGATTTTTTCTTTTCTTTTCACGCGATGTATATGACATAGATAAGTGGATGAAAATTATTATGCAACTACTTCTATATGTTTTTCTGATCTTATCATGATGTTATGGTTTGTACAATGCAATGGAAAAATGAATGCAACTTTCTTTTTGAGTTTTGATGTAGGCAACTTTATGGATGAAATGCAATCATAAGGATAAAAAATGAATGATTTATTCTTTTCTTTTCATGCGATGTATAAAGATAATGATTAATGATTAATGAATGAATGAATGTAAAAAAAAAATCTCACATTGTTGATTTGAAACCATTGAATTGATTTGAACTCCAAAATGATTAAACCCTTTGTAACTTGGAAAAAAATCCTCTAAATAATGCAATTAATCTAACATGAAAATGCAATGCAATGCAACTAATTGTCATTGATTTTTGTGAAATAAATGTGAAAGAGATATATTTTCATCACTGAGCAATGTAGAACTAGGAGTCGATACAATCCTTACTAGTGCCACTGCGACCATAAGAATATGAATATGACTTTCATCTCATTTGGTAACCTCTTTAGGAACCTAGTACAACCCTCACTAGTTGAATGACCAACTATGGGAGCATGAATATTGGTCTCATGAGATTCAATGTTGCAAGTGGATTTTGGTATTAAGATATGGAAATCTAAATAGACAAGGTATCCTTTTGTGTAAACAAACAAAGGTTAACCCTCCTTCCTATGTGAATGTCCTCAATGGTTCTTTGATGACCATGTCATTAGAAAAATTCACACAAGTTAGGGGATCTTCCTCAAAATAGTCACACAAAAGTTAAGAAAAACATCATGTCTTCATCAGCGCCAATCTAGTCGAAACATCATTGATTAGCTAAAAAGAACATGACTTGAAAATATCAATGAAAATCATAAAAAATTTCAAGTGTTTTTCCATGTATCAAGATTTCAAATAAGAATTCCAAACATTCTAATCATTTAGGGTGTTGTGAATTTTTAATCCTAATAAAATAGGTCAATGAAGGTCAAGGATCAAGTTATGTGATCAAACTATTTAGGTTGAACAATGATATCTATCAAAGGTTCCAAAATATCCCTCCTCTGAAGTTCTGAAAATCTGCTACTGTCATGTGACCAAGATGTAACACTTCTGAATTTGTTTGTACCAAAAATCAATGATGTGCCCGCAAGTGATAAGTGAAACCATGTGTAAAGCTTGGGAAAATGAAACCTAGTATGTGACAATGCAGCTGAGAGACTTTATGATGACTATGCACAAATGATGGATATAATGAGGATGTGTACAAATGAGATGGTGAAAAGGAAATATGTACAAATTCCACTAGGAAAGACCTAAGGGAACAAAAAGCACCTATTTCCAAGTTTTCACCTTTTGGGTTTATTGCTTTTTTTTGCTACCAAGGCGCCTATTGCTAGGTTTTGACCAAGGTACTTTTCTTCTTTTTAATTTTTTATTATTTTTTTGATATCATCAAGGCACCTCTTTTCTAGGTTTTCACCAAGACAACAATTTTATGATTTTTGAATGTTTTTTCTTTCTTCATGCTCAATTTTCTCCTTTTTCTGATTTTCTACTTTTCCATTGTATATGATTTTTTGATCTTTATGATTGTTTTGGATTTTGATATTTTCTCATGTTTTTGGATTTTGACTTCTCTCATGTACAAAGAAGATGCTAACTCATCTGATACACTCCTCTAATACTCTTTCTTCTAATTCTCTTTCATCTGATTAGGTATGAAACCTCTTTAAATGGATGTTATTAATGGGTTCTTGCAACTCATCCCCTACACAATCAGCTAGTTTGTAGGTTCCCGTTCTAAAGGAATAAGTGATGACAAAAGGTCCAAGCCAATTCAATTCCCATTTTCCCTTCTTTTCTCTATCAGCTTGATTTTTAGGGTTTTCTCTTAACACTAATTCTCCCACTTGAAAGGTTCTCGGTTTAATATGCTTGTTATAATTTCTTGAAATTTTGTTTTGATATACCTTCAAATGATCATATGCTTGTGTTTGATAATCCTCCAACAATTCCAATTGTTGAAGTTGGGCAACCCTATAATCCTCATTAGTGATTAATCCATGTAGTGAAACTCTTAGGGATGGAATCTAAACTTCTAAGGTTAAAACAACTTCGGCCCCATAAACCAAGGAGGATGGTGTAGCTCCTGTTGGTATTTGGATGCTATTTTTGTAGGCCCATAATGCCAGGTTTATCTGAATATGCCAATCTCTTCCTGATTTATCAACCGGTATTTTCAATATATTAAGGATGTTCTTGTTTGTAGCCTCAGCTTGTCCATTACCTTAAGGATAGTAAATTGAGGAAGAATGGTGAGTAATATAAAATGTTTCACAAAGTTCATCCTCATCTTTGTTCTTGAATTGTTTTCCATTGTCCGTGATGATGACATGAGGAATACCATATCTACAAATGATGTGATTAAGGATAGACATGGAATTTTTTTTTCCTGTTGCAGTTGTCAAAGGAACAACCTCTCCCCATTTAGTGAAATATTCTATCATTGTGAGGATGTGTTTATGTCCATTAGAAGATGATGGGTAAATCATGTCAATTAGATCAAAACCCCATTGATTAAAAGATCATGGTGTGATGAATGGATGCAATTATTGTGCAGGTGCATGGATCATGTCTCCATGATATTGGCATTTAGAATAAACTTTCACAAATTGGCAAGCATCTTTCTCTAAGGTTTTAAAAAAATACCCCATGTAGAGGATTTTCTTAGCTAAATTTAATACACTCTAATGTGACCCACAAATCCCCTCGTGGACATATCTTAAAGATAATCTTGATTCCTCTTCCTCTTCCAATACCACCATCCTTTTATATGGCATCAATTTGTCATCTTTGGTGTTGTATTCATCATTGATTTGATTGATTACTAATTGAGAATCTCCGTAAACTTGCAATTCTGTGACATTCCATTCTAAAGCCATTTTGAGACCTATGACCAAAGCTTCATATTCAGAAATATTATTTGTGCAAGGAAACAATAGTTTTTAATATTTGGGAATTGTGAATCCTTGAGGTGTTATCAAAAAAATTCCTTCCCTTGAACCATTTTGAGTATAGGATCCATCAAAATATAAGGTCCATGTCTTTGCTTCCACATTAACAATTTCTGAATCAGGAAACTCTACTTGAATTGGATGTGTAGGCTCTAAAGGATGTTTGGCCAACTGATCAGCAATTACTTTTCCCTTTATTTCTTTCCTATCAACGTACTCAATGTCAAATTCACTAAGCACCATTACCCATTTTCCAATCCTTCCCGTTAGTGATGTTTTACTAAGTAGATACTTTAATAGATCAATTTTGGGAATTAACTTCACTTTATGCATCAACATGCAATTTATAAGCTTTTGAGAGGCAAAAACCACTGCTAGGCAAGCCCTTTCCATGAAGCTATTGTTCAATTCATATTTTATCAATGTTCTACTCAAGTCATAAATGCCTCTTTCTTTTCCTTCATTATCTTCTTAAGCCAATAGAACCCCTAAGGATTTCTTCGTTGCTGATATGTAAAGTAATAAGGGTTTTCCTTTGATAGATGGAATAAAGATGGGTGGGTTCACCAAGTATGTTTTCAACAATGTGAAAGCTTTGTCACACTCATCATCCCATGTAAAAATGGTGTCTTTATGTAGAAATCTTGTGAATGAATGGCATTTTTCTGCCAATTGCAAAATGAATCTCCTTATAGATTGAAGTGTTCCTTGAAGAGACCTCATTTGACTAATATTCTTAGGAATTTACAAGTTTGTGATTGCTTTCACTTTCTCAGGATCTACTTTAATTCCCTTCACAGAAACAATGTAACCTAAGAGTTTGCCGGATTGTACCCCAAAATCACATTTCTTTGGATTGAGTCTCACTTTGAATTTCTCTAACCTTGTGAAGATATTTTCTAATATTGGTAAGTGATCCTTCCTTTCATGTGATTGTTCTATAATATCATCCACATAGTCTTCTAGGAAGGTATGCATCATATCATGGAAGATAGTGGTCATTGCTCTTTGGTAAGTTTCTCCGGTGTTTTTGAGATCGAAGGGCATCACATTCCAATAAAAGGTTCCCTATGGGCATGTAAAAGCTGTCTTTACTTGGTCTTTGAGTGCAATTTGAATCTGATTGTATCCACTAAATCCATCCATTAAGGAAAACATAGAATGACCCACTGTTAAGTCCACTATAGCATCAATGCTAGGTAGTGGAAAATCATCTTTTGGGAAAGCAAGATTAAGGTCTCTAAAATCCATGCAAAATCTAATGTATTTGTCATGTTTTGTGACCAATACAATCTTTGATATCCATTCTGCATATGCAATCACTCTTATGAATCCAACCTTGAGTAACTTCTCCAATTCTACTTTCACTAAAAGTGCCACATGAGGGTGCATATTTCTCAATTTTTTCTTTACAGGTTTCACATTGGGCCTCACATTTAAATGATGTATTATTTATCTTGGATCTAACCCTGGCATGTTGACATAAGACCACACAAAGTTAATTTTCTTTTCTTGAAAGAATTTGATGAACTCTTTCCTTTCTGATGGACTCAAGGATGCTGCTAAATGAATGAACTTGGGATCCACTTTGGTGCAAATGTTAACTTTCTCTGTTGCTTCAATAAGGATGGGTGACCTTTCATCTTCATGTTTTGGTAGGGTGTCCAACCTCCCTTCCTTAGGATCCATAGTTGGGTTTTCACCTTTGGGAAAATCTAATATTTTTACTTTTTAAGGTTCTAGTACTGCCACATGGTGGTTTTCACCACTATACCTTTTCATTTTTTTGTATTTCTTTCTTTCATTTTGTGGATTGAGAGGTTGGACCCCTACTAGTGTAGGAGGACCTGGGTGCAAGGATATACTATTGGAGATTTGATTCTGAGCAGTTGATTGATGGTATGTTTGTCATTGATGACAAAATATAATACACAGTAGTAATTCTATATGTACTTATCAGAATGATGATATGAAGACTTGCGTGGATAGATACATGTTTTTGACATGTTTATTATGTTATGTTCATACACACAGACCTAGATATGATGTTTCAGTAAAGTTATGTAATTTTTTTATTGGTAGTTACAGTTTTGGAAGTGTAACGGTTTAGGGCCAACATATATTTCATGTTTCTTGAGTTGCACCTATCTTCTATATATGTTTGTGTATATTCATGTTTAGTTATGAGCTGATGATATTAGTCCAAAGGTGCCAAACATGTTTCAAGAAGTTTGCAAAGTTAGAGTTAAATTGGTGAGGCCGACTTAGTGAAGCGTTGCGTCTATTTGGTTTATACTTGCACGGTTATAATTATGCTTGCATGCTTAGTAGAGCTGACAAGGATGTTATGAAGAGTCATCTTATAGGCCCCATGATCTCATACTATGAGGAAGATACTTATAGCAAGACAAAGGTGACACATTAAGTGTGAATGATACGAAAAGATAAGAAAGATGTACAGATCAAATCATCAGAGTTGGTTCATTCATCGAGAGTCTATGTGAAGAAGAAGTGAAAGATTAAAATACACTGGAAATGATCAAGACAGCAAGTCTACTCTATAGTTCATCATCAAATATAGTGCATATCTATTATTCAAAAGGTTGTAGCCTTCACCATCAAGTAGTGAGCTTTTGGACAGTGAGTCCACCACCCCTAATAGGGTTATTTGTAAAAGACTCCTAACAGGGTCCAACCCTTAACTAGGTCACCATACTTATTGCATTGTATTGTACAACTCCTAATAGGGTTTAAATATATTCTAACAGGGATTACTACAAACAAGTATAGTTTATTGTTGGTGCTAATTCCCACCAAGGTGTTTACCATTTGGTTTCCCCATAGTCAAATTGTGTGTTGAGTATTGTGTTATCTGATTAAGCATTTACTTTGTTATATTCTAAAGTTATAAAAGTAAAAAGAACCAAAGCTACAGATAACTGATTCACACCCCCCCCCTCTCAGTTATCCTTTGGGACTATTCTAACAATTGGTATCAGAGCCAAGTGCCTTGGAGAAGAATCCTAACAACTTAAGGTAGATCAGATGTCTTAATTCAAAAAAGAAAGCCCTAAGTTTGATGGAGAAAATTATTTGGATTGGAAAAACAAAATGATAACACATCTATAGTGTATTGGATTTGAGATCTTTGAAATTTCCTCACAAGAGGTTGTAATTCCATCTCTGAAAGACATTGCAAAGGATGATGCTACTAACAGAAAAAAGAATATATTTACACACAATGCAATTGCCAAAGAAGCCTTAATCAATGCCTTATCTGACAGTGAATTTTATGAAATCAAGAAGATTGATAGACCATATACCATATGGAAGTATTTAGAAGATATGTTTGAATGAGATGTTCAAGAAAAGAATGCACGCAGGAAGACATGGAAGAAGAAATACAACAATCTTGAGATGTTACCTGAAGAGAACATTAGAGCTTACAATCAAAGGATAAACGAAGCAGTATCTAGAATTGGAAACAATGGTGGTGAAATATCAGAAGAAGATATAATGGACAATTTGCTAACTACTTTGACATCAGACTATGAAAACAAGATCAGTATTCTAGAGGAAACTATGTAATTCTCACAAAACTTCAAGAGAAAGAATCTAATCAGCAAAATCTCTGCATTTGAGATATCAAGATTGAAGATTGAATCTAAAAGTGAAAAAGCTTTCAAAGCCTCAGTCCATGGTAATAAATCCTTACACATCCCCATTCATAATGAGAAAGAAGAAGTTGATGAAGAAGTTGAAGAAATCATTACTATGATTGCTAGAAGAGAAAATAAAGGAAAAGAAAACTATGGACAACTTCCATTCAAATTTTTTTCATGTAATAAGATAGGTCACTTTGCATCTAAGTGTCCCACAAGAGTCAAGAAGTTTAGATTTGATTACAAACCCAAATATAAGAAGGAATGCTATCATGCTAAAGAAGGTGTAACTGATGAATATTTAGGAGAAGATGAAATTGGATTCGTTGCCATTAGAGATATGGAAAGGTTGCTTAAGGAAATGGACATTGAAGATGAAAAGGAAGAACAAGAGCTAGCCCTATTTTCCAAAGCAGACATCAGAATTGATTGGATCATTGATAGTGGACGCTCTCATCATATGACAGGTGACAAAGATAGATTTGTTCAGCTAGAAAAGTACAAAGGTAGTATGGTTAGATTTGGAGATAACACTCATAAACCTATCATAGGAAGAGGTTCTATCACTTTGGATGGAAAGAATAAGACAGATGATGTTCTATATGTTGATGGATTACATCATAACTTGCTGAGTGTTGGATAGCTACTTGACAAAGGCTATCAT
>MU226899.1:863113-880657 GCA_018584345.1 Thuja plicata
TTCCCCCCCCCCCCCTCCCCCCCCTCTCAGTTATCCTTTGGGACTATTCTAACATATACACTAGGAGGATAATGAACATTTTGAATGTAATTAATTCATCCATTATTTATTCATTCTATTTTGTGTCCATTTAATCATAATGTAAGGCTAATGAGCCATTTTTGTAAAGGTTTTTTTCATAGTTGTCCATTTAGCACCTAGTTTGGTAAAATGGTCAAAATTGCATAAAAGGCCATGAGAAGGATATAAAGTATGTAAAATTTATTAAATATATTAATTGGACATGTCTAGGGTGGTTTTACAAAGGGTGGAGTCATTTTTATAAAGTGTCATAAAAGTTGTCAAAATGCATAGAAAGTTGCAAAAAGAAACAATGCAAAAATGCATTAAAGTTGTAAAAGGGAGGATGAAAGATCATAAGAGTGGTTGGGTATTTTATAACTACCAAAATATGTATAAATATGTTGTATTGGTAAAAAAAAATCATCATTGGAAGAATAGAGAAGGAAGAGAAAGTTTTGGGAACAAATTGGTTTGTTTTAAACTTGCATTTTGATTGGTGTTTTATGTTATGTTACTATTTCCAGGCCTTGTACAGATATGTAAGGCCTGGAAACCATGTATATTTATAATTGATAGATATTATAATTAATTCCCCTTCTCATCCTATTTTTTTGGTTCAATTTAATTAAAAAATGAATAAGTTATGCACATTTTGGGGAAACTTATTATTTGTAGTTTCCAGGATTCCTGAGAACAGTCATGTTGTACTATTTGGTATGGACACATATGGATGAATCTTAAGTTCTAGTTGGATTCATTGAAAATATATATGAATAATATTTCATTTACATTTGTTCTAAGTTATTGTTATTAAGATTTGTGAAAATTGTAGTACTTTTGGTAAGAATTGGTTTTAAACTGTTTCCAATGGAGTGGCTGTCAATGATTTCTGATTACCTCATGATTTAACCATGGGAAAATTATTGTTCTTAAATTTTTGGAAAATATATTTATATAGGTTTCAAATGGATTTATTATTATTTTAAATGTATTTTTTTTTTAAACATATGTGATTACCTAGATGGATTGGGAGAGAAGTGTTTCTGTTTTATGACAGGAAAATGGGCCTTGGTATAGAGATCATAAATTTTTATTGAAAGATTGGATTTGGATAATTTTGGGATATGTTTCAAGGAACCTAATTATCTACATTTCTACTTAAGGTATTTTCAATATGATATCAGTTTCAAAAGTTATGAATAAAATATTTCAAGATAGATATGTGTGATAGTTTTGAAGTTGTTTGTTAAAATAACCAAAGAAACATTTTATTGTTGATTGATCTTGTGAAAGATTTGCCTCTATTCAATTATTTGAATGATACAATGAAGATTGGATCATCAAGATCCTAGTTTTTGAGAGTTTATGTAGGATTATTTGCATCAAATGGTATCAGAGCCCAATAAATTATCTAAGTTGGTTGTTTGTGGTTTGTGTACTTATTTAGGTTGCAGGGTTATTATCCATCAAAGTTGCAGTAAGGAATTTTATGAAGGTGTGTGTGGAAGACCTAAGAAGGGGTATTGATATTGTCTCCATCAATGTGAAGTTGGGTAGAAGGTACAAAGAGATAATCCACTAAGGGGGGTGGTAGTGCATCTTCTAGGGTCTTGGATGGGTAAGATGGAAGTATGTTGGTAGTTGTGTAGCAGCAAGAGGTGTGGTGGATTTTTTGGAACCTTTGAGTTGCAACCATTGATGCTCCACTGATAGGGGAATTAGAGAAGAAGATTGAAATTAAATTATTGTGTCCTTTAAAGGAATTTATAGAAGAGGCATGAAGAGGAAGATGTAAATGAAGACAAATGACAAGGTTTTGGTATAATTTTTCTTGCAAGTTATTGGTTCCATGTTTCCAAGGGACTTATAAACTTTTGAAGGATGGGAGTATAGTGTAGGAGCACCTGGGCACAAGGATATACACTAGGAGGATAATGAAATTTTTTAATGTAATTAAGTCATCCATTATTTATTCATGTTATTGTGTGTCCATTGAATCATAATGTAAGGTTAATGAGCCATTTTTGTAAAGGTTTTTTTCATAGTTGTCCATTTGGAACCTAGTTTGGTCAAAATGTAAAAATTAAATAAAATGCCATGAGAAGGATATAAAGTATGTAAAAGGTATTAAATATATTATTTGGACATGTCTAGGGTGGTTTTACAAAGTTTGGATTCATTTTATAAAGTGTCACAAAAGTTGTCAAAATGCAAAGAAAGTTGCAAAAAGAAAAATGCAAAAATACATTAAAGTTGTAAATGGGAAGATGAAAGGTCATAAGGGTGGTTGGGTAGTTTATAACTACCAAAATATGTATAAATAAATTGTATTTTTTGAACCAAAGCATTATTGGAAGAATAGAGAAGGAAGAGAAAGTTTTGGGAATAAATTGGTTTGTTTTAAACTTACATTTTGATTGGTGTTTTCTGTTATGTTACTATTTCTAGGCCTTTTACAGCCATTTACGGCCTAGAAAACCTATATATTTATAATGTATAGATATTAGAATGAATTATCCTTCTCATCCTTTTTTTTTGGTTCAATTTCATTAAAAAATGACTAAGTTATGCACGTTTTGGGGAAAATTGTTTGCAATTTCCAAGATTCTTGAGAGCAGTCATGTTGTACTATTTGGTACATACACATATGGATGAATATTAAGTTATAGTTTGATTAATTGGAAATATATATGAACAATATTTCATTTCCATTTGTTCTGCGTTATTTTTGTGAATATGTGTGAAAGTTGTAGTGTTTTTGGTAAGAACTAGTTTTAAACTGTTTCCAATGGAGTGGCAGTCGATGATTTCTGATTATCTCATGATTTAACCATGGTAAAAATATGTTTCTTACATTTTTGGAAACTATATTAATATAGGTTTCAAATTGATTTATTATTATTGTAAATTTTTTTTTTTTTGAAAGATATGTGGTTCCTTAGATGGATTGGGAGAGAAGTGTTTTTGTGTTATGACAGGAAAATGGGTCTCAGTACAGAGATCATAAATTTTTATTGAAAGATTGGATTTGGCTAATCTTGGGATATGTTTTGAGGACCATAACTATCACCATTTCTACTAAAGGGATTTTAAATATGATATCGGGTTCAAAAATTATGAATAAAATATTGCAGGATAGATATGTGTGACAATTTTGAAGCTGTTTGTTAAAAGAACCAAAGAAATATTTTGTTGTTGATTGACCTTGTGAAAGATTTGCCTCTATTAAATTATTTGAATGATAAAATAAAGATTGGATCATCAAGATACTAGTTTTTGAGAGTTTATTTAGGATTCTTTTGCATCACCTGCCTCTATCATTATGTTTGGCTTTTATTCGTTGGTGGAAGATGGCTCAACCGCATTTAGGTATTAGGCCATTGCAAGGTCATTGGGAAAGTATAATAATTCATTTGGTTCAGATAAATCCCAATCAATGAGTTTGGGGTGCATTAGGGCAAAGGATTCATTTGGAAAATTTTCATTTGAAGGGTTTAGGGACATGACCTCATTTGAAGGTTCGTACATTGTATCACTTAGGTCTATGACATGGGCTTCCTCAAGATGTTCCATGGAAGTAGGATCGAAATCCCCTTCACTAGAGTCCTCATTGATTTCCATGGGAAATAATGCGTGTGGATTAAGTACAAAATTTGAATCACTCCCCAAAAAATTTACCCAAGGTTCACCTATCCATTGATTATTCCTAGATGCTTGACCTATATTAGATTCTTGAGGTTCACTTGGCACTTGTGTAAAATTTGAACCTTGATGCTCATTGTCTTGACTTGTGACATTAGGAATAGTAGCATATGTGTGAATAACATCAACCTCTTTATGATGAAAAGACTCTTTGGAAAGGGAATCCCACTCATAATCCCCAGAATCATCCTCACTCTCGGAACCTACCATGTGTACACATTCATGAAAATCATGCATTGGGCTTGAACTTTCTCCTTTGTTTTGATAACCTATTCTAGATTTCTCTTCTTTTGATCTTCAAGCTGGTTCAATGGATTCTAGTAATCCTCTATTCATGAATCCTAAGGGTTCTCATCCCTTGTATCCCAGTTTTTGCAAAATTTGATACCCTTTTCCATATTGCTCGGTTTGAATGTTGATGTGTTGTACTCTTTCCACAGGATTATTTAAATTATCTTCCTCTTTGTAGAGCCATTGCAGCACTTCATCATACTCCTTTTCTAGGGCTTATTTTTCACTCTCTCATACAAAATGAGAGTTATATTTATGAGGTGGATGAGTACTTGATGGTTTTCCTTGTGTCCTAGGAGAAGTTAGAAAATCAAATAGGGAAATGGAATATTCCCCCACTCCTTTGGAATTGATTCTACATTATTTTTCAAATTTATGCATCATTTCATTCATCTTTTGGTATTGGTCCTTCTTGGCTTATTCTCTCTCCTCCTTGGAAGGTTTCAAAATTTCCATCTTCAATGTAGAAGTCTTAACTGAATTGTCATGTGAACTTTGACCCCCATAACTCATTTTCTCCTTTCCCTTAGTTGATGTAGTTGAGTTAGTTTGATTAGGGTTTGAGGTAGATGTATAATTTGATGTTAACATAAAAATTTCCTCTTTATCTTCTTCAATGGTGATATTAGGGATGACTCCTTCCCTATTGTGAGGAATAAATAATTCATGACTTGGTTTTAATGTGTTGCAATATTGAAAGGGATTAGAATCTCCTCCAATTGTGATCTCTTCACCCATGTATGGAAACTGTATGCATTGATGATAGGTTGAAGGTACCGCTTGTATCTCATGAATCCATGGTCTTCCCAATAAGATATTATAAGTTAGTTTCATGTCTAGGACTTGACATATGGTGTCTTTTTTGATAGGTCCCACTTGAATAGGTAGAACAATCATGCCTTTTGAAGACCTTTCTTCCTCATCATAAGCCTTAATGGTAATATTCTTTTTAGGATCAATGGATGATTCGGCTAACCCTAAAGACTTGACAAGGTTCAATGTGAAAATATTAAGACCAGCTCTCCCATTAATGAGAACTCTCTTAACCCTATGCCTTTGGATTAACACTTCTATATGAAAGGGAAAATTTTGAGGGTGGGTAATAGACATATCATCTTGTTAGGAGAATGAAAGACAATGAGGAGCTATGAGATTTCCTACCATATTTTGAAACTTATCTTCCTCCAAAGTTATAGGAATGTTAGTCTCCACTAGGGATTTTTCCAAGATCTATTTGTGGTTAGGAGAAAGTTTCAACAACTCCAATATGCAAATTTGTGCTGGAGTTTTGTGAAATTGATCCACCAAACTATAAGGCTTTATTGAAGAAGATGTTGGTTTAGCCAAAGTAGTTGTTGGAGTAAGACCAAAATTTTTAGGGGCACTTCCTTGTAGGGTAAATCTTGCTACTTTCCCCCGAGTTACAAAATTAGAGGTCTCTTTGTTAGGTTTTTCTTTGATCACCACCACATTGATAGTACTATCATGTCTGGATAGGGAATTAATAGTATTGTCATAGCTATGGGAAAAGTTCATAATGTTATTGCCTCTTGAATTGTTTCCATTGTTCCCTTGTTAGCATTGGAAGACTCACCTTTCTCATGTTTATAAAAAGGATTTTTAAAATCTATGTGGTCTTCGTTATTTTGAGGTCCCTCTACCTTAATCACACCATTGTCAATTAGATCTTTAACCACATGTTTTAGGTGCATTTGATCATTATTCTTATGTCCCCAATTCTTATGGTATTCACAAAGGTTAGACTCACTCCACTATGTACGCTTGATTTTTGGTTCATAGGGTTGAGCCCTTGGTAAATCAATAATATTATATGAAATAAGTGTCCTTAATGAATTTTCAAGTGGTTCACCCATGCAAGTAAAATTCCTATTAGGTGTTGGTGCAAAGAAAGGCTTAGTCTTGTTAGCCCCTTGATAATTCCTACAGTTATTATTGTTGTTATTGTTGTTGATAGGCACTTTGGGTGTTTGAGTAACATTTTTAGCTTGAGAGGATCCTCTTGTAAGATTAAAAGGTGTGGCTTTCAAATTATTTGCCTCTACAACTCCATCATTGACCACTCCTTTAATGTTTTTCCTCATCCAAAACTAGTTATTGTTAGGAGGATTCCTATTTTGATTGTTATTGGAGGTATTGTTGTTGTTGTTGTTATTCTTATAAAGGTTAAGTTCTCCACTTTTAACCAATACCTCTTCTGTGGTAACCCCATTCTCCATTAGGTCTTGGAAATACCTAAGACATTGCAACCTTAACCTACAGTTCATCTCATTACTCAAGTTATTAATAAAGATATCCATCTTTTCATTTTCAGGTACACTTCAAGGGTATCTAGTGAATACCGCTCTCCATCATTGCAAGAAAAGTAGGAATCCTTCTCTCTCTTGTTGCTTGGTATTACATAAATTTATCATCATAATCTCATGTTTTACATTGTAGGAATAATGAGTTACAAATTTGGAGGCCAATTCTTCAAAAGTTTGGATGCCAAAGGGTAACTTGGAAAACCATTCCATTGCCATGCCTCCTAAACTCCTAGGAAACAACCTCATTAAATACATTGTATCATGCATAAACTCTAGTCTTAATGCACAAAATTCCCTCAAATAATCTTGGGGATCAGATGATCCTTCATACTTTTCATATTTAGGAAAAACACCATTATTTGGGAATGAGACCATAATTAGGGATTTATCAAATGGAAACAGACACAAAGATTCAATGGAGAAGGGTTTAGGAGCCCCACTTTATTTCGTTTTGTCCAATTGCATTTGGAATAATTTATATTGTTTATTCATTACATCAATAGGATTTTCTTCAGCTTCTTTTTGTTTGAGTTGATTGACATCATAATCATGAGGGAGTTTGAGACCCACTTGTGCTAGGTATAAAAAGTACTTCTCCCTATCTCTATCCAATAATTTCTCCATGAGTCTCATGAAGAATGGTCTTTTCATGGCTTCGTTAGCCTTCTCATTAGTTTCTTCTTCGTCATTAAGGTCAAGGTTTCCCCCATTATTGTTGTTATTTAACCCTTGGTTGTTAGGGTCCATTCCTCCTCCATTGTTGTTATTGTTTAACCCTTGGTTATTAGGGTCAACTCCTTCTCCATTGTTATTTTTATTAACCCCACCACCTCCATTGTTATTGATATCCTTATTAATGTGGTTGACTTGATCGGGGTCCATGTTTCCAAATGGGAAAAACATAGTTGGTTCCACTTCCCTTTTAAGTTCTCGCGTTGGTCTTGAAGTAGTGAACGCGTCGCTTGGAAAAGGAAGTTCATGCCTTAGATATGAACCATCCTCTTGTAGGGTGTTTTTAATATAGTGAGAGAAAGTAAAATCTGGCATGGACATGAATTGCATAAAATCTTGGCTTTCTCAAAATTGATCAATCCCTTGTGATTTTTTGCAAAATGTGAAAAAATGGGGATTCTGACTAGGTTGAACTTATGGATAGATGGAAATTCCAAAAGGGTACTCAAGAATGGTATCCAATTTTCTCCAAGCCCTCGGGAAATGTCTTCTATTTTCCCTTCTTTGTTTTTGGGCATCACTTCTATTAGAAACACTGAGAGGGGGGGTGAATCAGTGTTTTTCACTTATCTTAATTTCAGCAACTTGAAACTTAGATCAAATAGATAACAAATGAAACATAACACAATAACACAAGATATGTTTATGGGGAAACCTTGATCAAAGGAAAATTCCGGTGGGAATTAGTACCCACAAATGATTCTACTAGTCTTATGAACTTGTTAGAGTTCCTTTTCCCTATTAGGAGTAGTCTTTACAATGCCATTACAATGACCCTATTAGGAGTCTTTAAAAAACACTGTCAAAGGGGAATGGCTCACTTCTAGAGCTCATTTCCCAATAGGATGAAGGCTAAAACCTTCAAATAATAGATATACACTATATCAAAAGATGAATTGTTGTTCTGACACTGTTGTCTGATTAGTTCCGTTTATGCGCTAATGCTCTAACCTTTAAAAGAGCTCTATCTTGTATTGATTTGTTTGTATTGTTCTTCTAGATATTTTTTCTGCTTATTTCCATTCTAACACTTAATACAAAATTTCATGTTAAGTATATATACATGCCTGGATAGACGCGACCAAAAATAAGACCTTAGTCGGCCCAAAATAAACATACACAACGCTTCCAAATGAATTGGCTTAAGAATTTTTACATGAGTGTTAAAGACATAATTAAAAACATATTGCAATAGGTGCATGGCCATTATAAAACAAAATATTATACGCTAATCAAAATTTGAAGTCGGCTTCATGCTCTATTTTCTAAACTGCTAGTGGCACTTGAACTTGTTGTAGCTTCTTCGTACTATCATATCTTACCATGCGTGTATAGACTAAGCTTAGTAACATATCATAAATATTAAGTATAAGGGTACGTAGTCTAACTCGATCATACACACGTGCACTGGTGCACTGATCAACTATATATCTCTATTCTATTTTGTTTTCTATACTTAGACAAATTTTGATCTTCAAAGTTTGTGAACTTACTTGTTAAAACTTCATATGAATTTGTTTCCATAATGAAAACACAAAATTATTCATATAAACCCTAAGTGTCAACTTGCCAACAATCTCCCCCTTTTTCATTAATGACAACAAAGGAATGTGGCCAAGTTACATATACTTTGACTTAACAACAAAAACTATAAGTTTACTATACATCATACCTTTGGCTATATTTTTCATACTCCTTTATATACACTACTCCCCCTTTGAAATTAATGACAAAGGTTTGAAAAATTAAATTCCCTAAGTACTTACTCTGAGTATACATCTGGGTATGCAATCTGAAGATTCTTGAATTCTTGCTGCCAGAATGCCTTGAGTGTGTCGATAGTCTGAAGATGGGTGCATAATGCATATGTGAGCTTCTCCATTTTTGTTAGATCCATGCATGGTCCTTGATCATATGTGACAATAGTTGCATCTATATGTTTGATGTTCTTATTTAGTATAGCTAAGGAGGGCGCAAGTGCATTTCTCAGTTGGTTTTGCCTGGTCCTTATCTTGCTGATCTCTATCTTGGCTTTTTCAATCTTGTCTATCTTCCCTTGATAGATGTTGTTGCAGATGTTGATGTCTTGGGAGGATGTTTCAACTGATTTCCTGATGTTTTCAACCAAGATGTCTACTTCCTCAATCTTCTTGATGTGCTCAAAAGTGAATTTGCCTCTATCCATACAGTTAGATATCACCTTCCTGCCTTCCTGCCTTTTGCTGCTAACTCTTTTAGAATTGTTTGACCAATATTCAATGAGTTGAGATCTAGTGAGAAGTTCTTTATCAGTTCATCCAATCTTTCCTTTTTGTACTTCTCCTCTGTAATTTTAGTAGCTGAATCTATTAAACTTGTGAAGTTTTCTTTGAAGCAAGTCAAGATGCCATCAACATCATCAACTAACTAAATATTTGCCAATTTCTTTTCTTTTGGCACTAGGTTATTCAAAATTTTTACTGACTACAAAAAGAGAGGATTTCTCATAACTTGTTTTTCTTTGGCTTTCGCCATGGCTAATACACTGATTTAGATCAAGTCTTCTTCTCCCCATGCATCTAGGTTTGTTGAGTCAGGGGTCAAGCTTGAAAACAATGATACTGATGGTTTGATAGATGGAGTGAATATAGCATTTTGACTAACATCCATACATTCACTTTTCACTGGGATCTCCATTGAGGGTGGTTCATTAGATTGATTATCTTCATCATTATTCAAATCTGTTGAATCTTTGGAAATAACTTCATCTTGCTGCAAGGGAGTATTATCAATGCATACCTTATCTGCTTCTTTAGTGCTGACAAATGATTTTTCAAATTTGTTTAAGTCATTATATGAAGCTGTCGTTATTATCTTAACATCATTGATCATAACGGTTTCATCTGAATCTTTGATTGTGTCAGAGGGTGATGGAACTTTGGGCGCAGAATCCCAGGGACCTATCATAGGCACATTTAAGAGTCTTTGGTTCTTTTTCTTGTTTAGAAGAGATGTGATTATTTATCCTTGAATGATTAATCCCATTTCATCATTGATCCTATGAGCGTTGTTATGTTGTTGTCAACCATAGACTCCTTAGAGTAGATGTAAGTGTGTATGTCCTCTACATGCACAACTCCTAATGGATTCTTGGAGAATGCCCCTTCTACATAATCTAGCACTGACTTGAATGGAGTCTTTCTAAACATGAATCTTTTCCTTTCAATGATGTCAAAGACTACAGGGGTTGCCATACTTACTTGTTGATTGCTTAAGTAGCATTTTGCTGGAGTTCTGAAATGACGCGTCTGTGCTAGGGTTCTGTTTCAATTTCAACTCATTTTTCTAACCAACCAATGGTTATCCTTCAACACTTCAATGATAACTTCTCATGTTCTCTCTAAATTCTCAATCTTGAATGCAAAGTGAAGATATAAGATCTTTTACTGACTTATATATAAGTTACTGCATTTAATTCTTGTTGCCATAATGCGGTTTACATTGAGAATTTCATTTTTTTCTTTTTTTGAAGTACAAGTTGTGCGTCCATGCATACTATCTCAAGTTCTGACCAAATACCTAAATCCATAGGCGCATACTCAGAGGTGAGTATACCAGCCACACAGGGGTTTAGAGCTTGAATAGCTCCCCCTATGATAATGAGGGTCATCTAACCAGAAGTAGAAGTTGTGTCCACTATGGATGCATCTACTACCTTGTTAACATCATCATATTTCTTTACTTTAACCCATATTTTACCTGAATCTTCTATAGCTTTACAAACTTGACTTCTCTAGATTCTTCAAATAATGATCCTTTAGGCTTTTCTTGTCTTTGTGTTATGGATCTGCAAAACCTTGAGATATGTTCAGCTTTGTTACATGAGTGATAGATAATTGGAGGTCTATTGATATTGTTTACCATGCTGCACTATTTGGTTGTGTGTCCATTATAGTTACATATCTGACATGTAATGTTCTAATAGTTTCTCTGAGGTTGATTTGTCTGAGTGTATTGAGTCAGATTTATTTGGTTCTATTGTGATTGATTTCTTTGACTAGATTTGCAATGTATAGCCCTATGACCAAATTTATTACAAGAATAACAATAGCCATTGAATGGTCCTACCTCTTTACAATCTCTTGCCAAATGTCCATGCTTGTTACAGGAATAACAATTTCAGTTGACTATCTTGTGTTCATCTTTAGATGATTCTGCGCTAGCTTCTGCAAGATTCTCAGTAACCTTTACTTCTATATATTTTTATTATACTTTCTTACTTTCTTGTATTGTATTGGTTTCACTTTGTGCTACACTATATCCAACACCAGTAGTATCTCCTCTTAACTTTTGTGCATAGAGTTTTGATTGTATTAGATCAGAACTTGTGTGTAGTTTTTTAATATGATTCTTTGCTTCTGTCAATTCAGATTCTATTTTTTTCTTGATGTTTTCTAACTCCAAGATCTTCATATTTACTTTCATAAGTTCTTCATCTAATTGTTTACTTTCTTTGGTCTTTTCTTCAATATATGTTAGGCTATCTGTAAGATTTTCATTCAGATCTTCAATCTTGTCCTTCAGAGACATGTTTTCTTCATTCAACTTTTTGACCATTTTTCCCAAATCATTTGTAGAGAAATCTTTCAGATCTTTTCTTAATTTTTTGATAAACATTTGGGAGCCATCAAATTTTAGTTTAAGTTATTCATTTTATTTTTTAGATCTATCAAGATCATCAAGGGCTTCTTCAAGATTCTTTTTCAGATGTTTCACTTCTGCTGAATCCATGATCTCCTCAAGTGGTTAAACTTTTTTTCAGAGGACCAGAGCTCTGATACCAATTGTTAGAAACACTGATAGGGGGGTGAATCAGTGTTTGTCAGTTATCTTAATTTCAGCAACTTGAAACTTAAATCAAATAGATAAAAAATGAAACATAACACAATAACACATAACACAATATATGTTTACGGGGAAACCTTGATCAGGGAAAATCCCCGATGGGAATTAGTACCCACAAATGATTGTACTATTCTTATGAACTTGTTAGAGTTCCTTTCCCCTATTAGGAGCAGTCTTTACAATGCAAGTACAATGACCCTATTAGGAGTCTTTATAAAAACCCTGTTAAAGGTGAATGGATCACTGCCGAAGCTCACTTCCCAATAGGATGATGGTTACAACCTTCAGATAATAGATATACACTATATCAAAAGATGAATTGATGTTCTGACACTATTGTCTAATTAGTTTTGTTTATGTGTTGATGCTCTAACCTTTCAAAGAGCTCTATCTCATACTGATTTGTTTGTACTATTCTTCTGGATATATTTTCTTCTTATTTCCATTCTAACACTTATTACAAAATTGCATGTTAAGTATATATACATGCCTTAATAGATGCGACCAAAAACAAGACCTTAGGCAGCCCAAAATCAACATACACAATGCTTCCAAATGAATTCGATTAAGCATGTTTACATGAGTGTTAAAGACATAATTACAAACATATTAAAATAGGTGCATGGCTATTACAAAACAAAATATTATACGCTAATCAAAATCTGAAGTCAGCTTCATGCTCTATTTTCTGAACTGCTAGTGGCACTTGAACTTGCTATAGCTTCTTCATACTGTCATATCTTACCATGCGTGTATAGACTAAACTTAGTAATATATCATAAAGCTTAAGTATAAGGGCACATAGTCTGACTTGATCGCGCGCACGTGCGCTGGTGCACTAATCAATTGTATATCTTTGTTCTATTTTGTTTTCTATACTTAGCCAAATTTTAATCTTCAAAGTTTCTGAACTTACTTGTTAAAACTTCATATGACTTTTTTCCATAATAAAAACACAAAATTGGTCATATAAACCCTGAGTGTCAACTTTCCAACAACTTCCTTTTGTGTAGGTATTTACTGCAATTTTTGTACATGACATTCTGAAGTTAGCAAGTGGCATTTACCTGTTGCTAGGCATTGGTTTACAATTTCTAGGCATCACTTTCCAGTGACTTACATGGTGTTTGAATGATGCCAGGTGTTGTTTCAGAGTTTTAGGTGTCATAGAACTTGTTGTAGGCGTCACTTAAATGTTCATACACGGCATTTGGTAGATCAAAGTTGTTTTTGTCATTTTTTTGGATTTTTAAAAGTTTAAGGAGTATGATCAGGTCTGCCAGAGAATATTCCCTAAAAAAACACTACGTTTATGTCTCTAAAAGGTAGCTTGCTACTTATTTGGGATTTAATGAACACCTCCATTCTAAACTATGTCAAGTTCTTTACCCCCTTGCGGGCTTCCCACACGCACAAAAGTATGATTTTGCGCAATCCCAGAGGACTACTTGAGGAAGTGAAGATAACTTGCACACAATTTAGTCACCTTCCCATTAAGGAAGAGTGCGTTAATTTATAGTGGGTCAAATAGTATCGTGGCTTAAGCGATTGTCTCCCACTTTGGGTCATTCCCTCTCACCATCCTTGTAAGGAAATTCTCGGGAAGTAGGCCCTCTAAAGCTCTTATTTAACTAGCATACATAGGAAAGAAACAAATGAACTTAGTTCAACAAGTTTGGGAATTTGATTCGCTTAAAAATTGAAGAGCATATCCCTATTGTTGTTCTTTGTTCCAAACACTTCAAAAACACTTTTTCTTTTTCAACCTCGTTACAAAGAGGTTCTTAAAAAATGAAATGTGTGGTTAATTTGCCTCCCTTTCTTTCTACCACCTCAAACTCAACATGTTTGGCTTTTTGATCAACTTACAAAAGCTGAGAGCATATGCCTAATTATTTGTTCAAGATGGACAATAATAGGGTTTTTCATATTTAAACTAGATATAATTGAATTGCCACAAGTTAAGGGAAAGCAAGCTTGTTTTGAAAAATACCTCTTTTTGTAGCTAGCAAAAGGCTAGGCACTTTTTTGAGGTTTTTGATGCTTGTTTTTCTTACTCACCTAGTGGCGATAGTTCCCACTCTAGCTCCACCAACAAGTTAGTCAACACAAAGGAAAAAAATGAAAAAAAACTTGAAATCAAATTGACAAATGCACCTAAGTTCTTTTGATCAAATTCATTAAATCAAGCTCAAGAACCAAAATTATAAAATCAACTTAGAGTAGGAAACTTCTTTTTGTATGCACTACTAACTTTTAAGTAATGATCATACAAATGCTCTTCTACCTCTAAACTTTCCAAAAGATTTGTGTTATGAAGTTGTTTAGAGTATTTTGTTAGAATCCTTACCTCTTTATTTCGCCTTGTCACCCTCAATTCTGGCTTCTGCACTTTCAGGTGTTGTTTCATCTACAGGAAACAAAAAAATAAAGAGTCAAAACAAAGAACAAATAAATTTAAACTCAATATCAAAAAGAAAATTCTAGGCATCATATAATAGCTAATAGGTGTCATATAACAGCTAATAGGCATTATTTAACTATTAACAGGAGGAATTTAAAACTTTGAATGCAGAATTTAAAAATGACAGAGCGTTAAAACAAAATTCACAGGCGCTATAGAAAGTTTAAATTGTGGTTAAAGTTTGATCACAGGCATCAAATGACAGGTAGTAGGTGGTGTTTCTCAGGTCACAAGTGATGCTTTACGGTCCCAAGCGTCACACTTTATCTCCTAGGAGGTGAAAGTAATTAAGATAGAGAGAGAATTATTTCTACAGTTGTCACTTCTCTGCTGGCAGGTATCATTAGATTGCTCATAGGCGTCATTTCTCCCGCAAACTACAAAATAACCATAAAAGTGAAGGAAAAACACACAAAATTTCAAATAAATGAGGAATTAAGGCTCAAAGCCCCATGGTGGGTGCCATTTGTGTGTGAATAAAGTACACCTTCATGAAATTTATTTATTTTAATACAATCCTATGGAAGAATAAGGGAAATTTAAACTAAGAATTACAATTAAATCAATAAACATCTCATGGATCTCTATCTTAGCTTTGTTAATAGAGCTCCTAGCCTTAATCTCTATCAATGACAATCCTAGAATGAGAAATTGATGATATTAAATGCCTAATCTAGCTCAATTCTCTAAAAATGGTTATGATACGTAATCCAAATGCTCATAAAATGATCTTAATTCTCTCAGTTTGTTATGAAATATATCAATATTGCTCAAAATGCTATGAAATTGACAAGAGTTTTGATATTTTGCATTCAAATTTTCTAGGATCCTTATGCTCTCAAAATGGCTTCTATTTATAAGATTTTTCCAAGTGTAGGGGTGGAGTTACTCGATCATAGTTAAGCCTATTAGAATACTTCAGGGATAACTGAGAGGGGGGGGGGGGGGAATCAGTTATCAGTAACTTTAAATNGGATAACTGAGAGGGGGGGGGGGGTGAATCAGTTATCAGTAACTTTAAATCTTTATCTTAAACTTATTAATCTAGATTGATACAAAGTAAATGCACATACAGATAACAAATTACACAACACATAAATTTGGTTACGGGGAAACCAAATGGTAAAAACCCCGGTGGGAATTAGTACCCACAAAGAACTATACTATTTATAGTGATCCATGTTAAAAGATCTTCCAACCCTGTTAGGATTGTACATTACAATGCAGTAGTATAGTGACCTGGTTAAGGGTCGGACCCTATTAGGAGTCTTTTACAATAACCCTATTAAGGGTGGTGGACTCACTGTCCAAGAGGTGAAGGCTACAACCTTCTGGTTATTTGATACACACTGTATCAACAAGGTGAACTATTATTTGTGACACTGCTTGTCTAATTAGTTTATTTTGTGTGCCGATGCTTTAACCTCTTGTAAAGAACTACAACAATCTTATCTGTATTCTGAAAGCTTCAACTTCAATATCTATATTATCAACATATGATAAATATAGCTCTGATGCTTTAACACTCTGCTCTGTTTTTCTAATCTCTGGCTTTCGTAACTCTTCTTATTACAAATGACCTTCTATAAGTACATACACCAAGTATGAGATCATGGGACCTGTAGGACAACTCTCCTTAACATCCTTGTCAGCTCTACTAAGCACGCAAGCATAATTACAACTGCACAAGTACTAACTAAATAGACACGTCGCTTCACTAAGTCGGCTTCACCAAATTAACCATAACTTTGCAATCTTCTTGAGACACATTTGGCATGTTTAGATTAATATCAAAAACTCATAACTCATCATGAATATACACATGCATATCTTGAAGATAGGTGCAACTCGATCAACACATTACATATGTCGTCCTTAAACCATTATTCCTCCAGAACTGTAACTGTCAATAACAGAATTACATATCTTTACTGAAACTTCATATCTAGGTCTACATGTATGAAAATAGCATAGTAAACATGTCAACAACATGTATCTATCCGCGCTGGTCTTCATTTCATCATATGGATAAGTACATATAGAAGTACTACTGTGTATTATATGTTGTCATCAATGACAAACATACAATCAATCAACTATTTAGAATCAAATCTCCGACAATCTTCCCCTTTGGCATTGATGGAAACATATGATAAAACAACTTATGTTCATGGTGTCTTCTTTTTTTTACAATCTTCTCAATATCCTCATCAAAGATTCATCTACACTGCTGTAGTTACTTAGACTATGTATACTCCCCCAAAGTATAAGTTCCTTGTATGTGTTCCTTGTTTAGCTCTTTGTTTGTGTTCCTTGTTTTTAGTACATACTCCCTCATTGACATCAATGGAAAAGGGTGCCATAAATCATTCTGCACAGGTACTACTCTAGAATTAGAGTACTCAACAATTCATTAGTCACACAGGACTGATGTACATTCTGCTTTTTCTAATCAGACTTAGGAGAGGGAATGAATCCCAACTTCTCCCTTAGATACTCAAAAGTATCCTTTGCTAAAGGCTTCATGAAAATGTCTGCTAACTGATCTTTTGTGCTTACATAATCCAATGTCACTTCCTTGTTTGCAACTTTTTCTCTCAGAAAATGATAATTGATCTCTATGTGTTTTGTCTTTGCATGCATCACAGGGTTCTTAGACATGTTAATAGTACTGGTCTTGTCACAATGAATAACAACAGGATAGTCAACCTGAATACCAAAGTCTTTAACCATCTGCTTGATCGAAACAATTGTTGTACAATTCAGTGTTGCTGCAACAAATTTTGCTTATGTCGTTGACTAAGAAATACAATTTTTCTTCTTGCTTGTCCAAGATACCAACCTTTCTCCAAGAAATACTGCTCCTCCTGAAGTGCTCTTTCTATCATCAATACAACCTGCCCAATCTGCATTAGTATACACATGAAGTTGTGTATTCTCTAATTTAGGATACCATTAACCATAGTCTATAGTTCCCTTAAGATATCTGAATATCCTCTTGATTGCCATTAAGTGATTATGCTTGGGTTCAGCTACAAATCTTCCAGCAATGCCAACTGCATTAGATATGTCAGGTCTTGATTG
>MU226899.1:901625-918243 GCA_018584345.1 Thuja plicata
TTCTTGGTTAGAGTTTGTTATCCTTCATTCCAAGATTCCTCATCCTCTTCATTGCAAGGAGCTTGATGGTAGAATCTTGGGTCCCTCTTGCTTTTCGAAGATGACATTTTATCCTAAGCACTCCTCTCTTGTAGGGCTCTTGTTGATAAGATCTCTTCCTCTTAGAGGATCCTTTTTCCATAAGTGACATATCCATTTCATGATTATCTATGTTCTTAGGTGTAAGGCTCAATGCTCTTCACTAAGAATATGGTGTGCATTGTTGTAAAGCGGGATATCTCCTTACCTTGTGAAGTAGGTATCCTCTTCCTCTTCCTTATCCTACCTAGTGGGTAGCCATGATAAGCAGGGGTGCATATATAGGGTCTCCCTTGTACTATAGTTTACATTTATTTACATTTTGCAGCATGCTAAATCCTTGGAAGGTAACGCACATAAGTTGCTAAATCCTGAAAAGACACACATTTTTTACTTTTATGTTTGCTAAATCCTTGGAAGGTAACGTACATAAGTTGCTAAATCCTAAAAAGATACTCACCCTTTTTATTTTTGCAATATTCTAAATCCTTGAAAGGTAACGCACATAAGTTACTAAATCCTGAATGGACATGCATTTTATATTCCATAGTGATACAAGAATGTGGATCTATGAATATTTTGAAAAAGTTGTCAGAAGATGCATTTACAATTACAAGCACAGTTTATGGGTGAACTTGTTGGGGGATCTCCCTCCTTGGCGATTCATAGTAAGGTGGGCATCTTACTAGGCAAGGTAATCACTTTCTCTTTTCTCTCTTTCGCTTTCAAGCTAGTAGGATTAGATCATGAAGCTATGTTATCTATGGTGTTGTTATTGTCTTACTTATGTAGTCATATATGTTTTCTATGATTAATTGCTCTTTATCTTCCATATCTTTATGAATGAATGTTGAGTTAGAATCCTTTGTCTAAGGACTCATGTCCCTGATTTAGTGATATTCTACTTTGTTTCAATCCACCGGTGTCTTTCTTCTAACTTTACCATGAGCACATTCGATTTTTGTACTTTCGCTAAAGTGGGGGCTTAATGTATCATCTTAAAATGGAAGCACTTTCATGTTAAGAGAATGTATCCCTCCTTAGGGGATGTTTTTGACCTCCATCATATCATCCTCCTATTTCTACATCATCTCCTGCTTCTGTGCCTGTTTAAGACCTTGATTGGGCCTCTACGGGAACCTCCTAACCCACTTGGCACATTTTCCAAGGGTCCTGGCCCCCTGGGTCAAGGTTGACCTCAACCTTGACCTTGACTAGGGTTCCCCTTTCAAAACTATAAACTTGTCGACTGTCAGGGGTCATCCAAAATTCAATTTTCCTGCTTCCCGGGGAACCCCTCCCCTCTGAGTAACTTGGTTAGTCTTAGTGAAGAGGTAAGCATACAGAATCGAATAAGTGTAAGAGCATTGACCCTTACACCTAAGAACATAGATAATCATGAAATGATATGTCACTTATAGAATAGGTGCAATTTACTGATTCACCCCTCCCCTCTCAGTAACTTGGTTAGTCTTGATTAGTCTTAATATAGGTCCTCTTCTAGGGGCATGGGTCTAATTGGAATTTAATTATCCTATGTTGACCTCCTTAGAGGATTGTGCCCTAGTTTCATATAAAAGGAAGCCTTTCTCTCTCATTTTCTCTAAGTTTTCTAAGTGCAAAAAGCTCTAATCAAGATTTTGTCAAGAAGAAAAAATTTCAAGCATCCATTTCCAAGCTCTCAAGGTGTTCAAGTCTTCTCCTCAAGCATTCAAGTTCTCCATTGAAGATCAAGGATTCAAGCTTTCAAGCTTTTGAAGGGATTAGGTGCAAACATTCAAGATTCATCATTCAAACCCTAGATCTAGCCATCATGGTGGTGTGATCTTCCCTCGAGATACTTTGTGCATCCTCAAGACTCTTCATCCTCTCTCTAAGGTGGATTTAAAGAATACAATCATGGAGGTTGATGGTTTCTAAATTCCATGCTTTCATACTTACATATTTGCTTACATTTGAATTACAATTACATATCTATTGAATATCATAGTTTCATTGTTAGATTAAATTCTACTACTTGCTGGGATTCTATACTTTATTGCTTTCAAGGTTAATTCCTAAATTAGGGTTTGACTAAGGAAAACCCCTCCCCCACAATAAAAAATCCTCTTTTTCTTGCAGGTACAGGTTTAAAACAACAGATTTGAGACCAGATCTGGATACCCTTTTCGGCTTTCTTTCGGACAACGTGAACAAATTTTTTGTCAGACCTGTGCAGGTCAGGGTCGACATTATTGGGTCAGGGTTGACATTTGTGGGTCAAGGTCAACCTTTTTCATAAAATGACATCAAAACCAAAAGATATTTATGGGTTTTGTTCATCTCTACATTCTGGTTTGGGATCAACTGTTAGATTTTCTAGAAATAGTCTACAGACCTCAAAAAATAGCATTCTTTGATCTGAAATTTTGTAAGGTTGATTCTTCTTCCAATCCTTTTCAATTACTATAATCAAACATATTCATTTAATCAATTAATAGAATTTAATATCCCCTTATTTGTTCTCTTTTCCAAATAGTTGATTCATTTGTGCAATTAGCCCTTCCTTTGGGTTGATCAACTTGGATCTCCCATTTGTGCATTTGAGGATAAAAGAGGAACATCTTATCTTCTCCCTAATCACAATTGTAATACACAATCAATAAAATTCATTTAAATGTAAGGTAGGGTTAAGGAAATCAAAACACTCTAAGCAAATCAGACAACAATTAACAAATAATCCTCCTTACCACATTTCATATCTTTACATTTTGGTGACATCTATTTTATATGTTACACGAGGATAAGGGTAAACATAAAAAATTTGATCCAATTTGGTTGGGACCATATATCATCCATGAAAGGTATGGACAGAACTCTTATTTATTGAAATATCTGAATGAAAAAAATTAGAATTTCTAGTTCATGGACAATTATTAAAATTATACTTCTCATGAAGTCTAATTATCCATGAACAATAGATTGTGTATGTTACCATGATTTTAGCACCCGCATTCTAAACTTCAAAGCCAACTCTGTAAAGTAAATTTTGGTTGGTTTTAATTGCTGATGATGGTTTATGAACTGTGACCTATGAAGAAGATAGTGTTGTGAAGATAAGTTGAAGTTGAACCATCAAATTTAGAACTTCAAGTTCAAGTTCAACTTCAAAGTTCGGGTTCGCAGAATTGAGGTTCAAATTCAAGTTTAGATTTTGAGGCTCAATTCAAAATGGAAAGTTGCTAATTTCAAGACTCAAATTATCACTTGAAAATCCCAATGCAAAGAATGTTTAGATTCAAATCCCTTATGTTCACATTCACCAATTCAAGGTTTAAGCATGCAGATTCAGTCTGAAGTTCAAAATTTGGCATAGTGTTGCAGTTTGAATTCAGTGACCCAAAGTACAAATTCAGGTGTAAGATGTAATGGTGCTAAAATCTGAAGGCTAAACACCCCTAAACATGTAGTTCCGGATAGAAAGATCTTTTTTCTTCTTAATCATTGTCGGGCTATGAGACTAGCTATTAAAAGTGCACAAATATTCATAATGGTGAAATCTCACGAATGTTTCTTCTAATATACCCACAGTGCTGATATCACTATTTGTCTCAAGAATGCTCATCATATGAGATAGAATGGTTATGGTAATGGTGGTTTGGGTTTGTTTTACCTAGCATCTATGTGTGTTTCAAACAAGGATGAATATCTTATTACCATATGAATTTGTCATATTTTGAAGATGTTGACAATGACAACACAGTATGAATGCTTGATGATACCCACAGATGGCACATGAAGGGTTAACTAAAGATTCGGGGTTCCTATCAGTGTTTTCCATGTTGGAATTTAGCTTCAAGTTTCAATTCTATGTTATAGTTCATGATGATCCTCTAAAGGATGAATAAAGTACATGTGCTCATGCAATTAGAAGGGGTTTCAATTTGAGTCACGTGGAGAGTCACGGGTTTTGAAACTGAAATGTTTCAGGGGTCCTAAATGTTGAAGTCTACATTTCAGATATTCAAGGAAGAGAGGAACATAAACTCAATGATTTCTAGATCTCTTCCAATCATCTATTGTGTGGATTGGAAGCACATAAAATCTTGGTGATTTAAAATATGGAATCATAGTCTTGTATTTGGCATATGAGTCGACTGTGTAAAGATTGTGTGCCAACTATGTGACAGATAAACCACGAAAGGCTTGGTGGCGACAGGAAAGAGAATTGAATCGAGGGGATTCGTGATTAAGAGCATTAGGTTAATAGGGATAGCTGCTAACTATTTAATAGATTTCCCTTCCCCGAAGATGATAGTTAAAGGTGGGTTGGACCTTAGAAGCACCCTGCGCCCATCATAATATAGCCTCAAAACTGACCCCTTCCTCCATTCGGCTATGTAGTATTAAAAGAAACAAATGACCTGAGTGGAGAGGATATGTGAAGGGTTTGACAGATGGTCGATCCTATTTGTGTATATGCATTACATGTACATGATTATGTTTAAATAAATCCATAGTTGTGTTGGCGGTCACCAAACATGAGGATTCTCCTGTGAAGCCGAAGAGAAGAATGTCGACAATGGGATGGTTCTGTCATAGCATAAAGAGAATATCCAAAGACATTGGTGTTACCATTGCACAATTGGTTTGTAATTGTGATCAATACAAAGCCCAAAATTATGATTGTTACTATCTAGACAATATGAATAATTACATATATAGGGGATATTATCAGGCATTATGATCATTAAAGGGAACCCGATATGCAAAAGTGCATATGATGCATGTGATCTGTTCAATAGAATGTCTTCATACATAGAAGGAAAAATTCACACCCAAGGTCAAGTGCCCGTGTGCAAACATGCTCGTGGTTGATCATCTATGATAAAGTAGCGATGTCGATAATGAGCATCAGGATCATTCAGCATAATGGAAGATGGCAAGCATATCATGTGCAATCTCTTTATTTGATACATTCCTCTGAGACTTCAATAAAGACATTGTGATGTATTCTTCACTTTCAGCTTTGGGCCTCTTGATGAAATATGTTAAACTATAAGAGAAATGAAAAAGCATCAAATTCAAAGATTTGAATCAGCAAAGAAAACTTATCCCATTATTGGCAACAGATAAAACCCGAGTGGGATAGCCAAGCAGCTGAAATAATGTTATTGGGCTTTATCAAATAACAATGATCAGTGTAATAAGAAAGATGGAACATAAAACCAAAGCACATGTCAATAGTTTTATATGGCATTGAACTATATAATGTTCAAAATCAAATAGTGACAGGTGTCTGTGAATGGAAACTTGAAGAGATAGAAGCAGTTTCAAGATTTAGTTATGATGACTGAATAGTGGTTGGTTGATTCATTTTTATGGGAGATCTTTTAGGAGTATGGATTGAAGATATACAGGTCAGCGCATATGATAAGTCATTTGCCCATAACAGATAAAGGTCCAGCTAGAAATAATGATGATTGGAAACTCACTACATGATACTCAGTGCTGTTTGATTAACATTTGGGCCACATGTTGAACATATATGAGTTCCATATATGAAGTTTAATTAAAAATAAACCATCCCGACAATGTGAACAACATCAACATAATATGTAGTTCCCATAACTATATATTATATGAGACTGATAAAGTTTTTAGAGAATTCTAGAAAGTGTTTTATTTTTTAAGAATCAGTCGCAATAACTGAAAGGGGAGACCCATCAATCAGAAGAAAGATAAATATGCAACACAAAGCCAGAGGAGGGGTTCTTCTTTTCCGGTGGGAGTTCTAAAGCTACTATAGGGAGAAGAAAGCTCTAGTTTGTAACAGGGGAAGGAGATTGGTTTTATGCAAATTGATTGTAATAGAGGGATGGAACAATACTGTTATTGTTTTGTTGTCTCTTAAATAAAGAGGGATATATGTGTCCTTGATCCTGTGGTCTACACATTTGTGTTTCTGGTTTAGAAGGATATTGTGTTCTTTATTTCCTATTTTAGATGCATTCCTACATTATTACATCGGAATGTGATGTATGTAGTCTTGTGTTCTATGTACTCATATTTTTGCATAAAGATATTTTTAACTTCCTCTGTCTCTCTTCTGTAATGTGAAAGATTGGTTAGGTAGCCTTGTGGCTGCTTATTCATCTTTTCCTTTCTATTCAGTTTATAAATCCAAGTAATTGCATTCATTTCATGTCTATGAATGAATGCCAGAAAGCCTTAAGTACCTTTAGGTTAAAGGTACATCATATCATTTAAATTCATTGCAAATCTATAAACAAGGGAGTTGTACCTCTTAATTCAGAGGATGGTTATCAATTAGTGATAATTAATCCAACTGTTAGTACATTCTGTTCTTCCTAATCAGGAAAGTTGAGTCATTGCTTATGTTTCTATCTGAAGGACAAATCTATTCACTAACAGTGTATAGAGTTGGTTCTTCTGCGGTTAGTTGTTTTTGTTGCTAGAGTAGTTTTTGGTTTCTATTGTGTGAGTAGGTTAGTTTCTTTCAGTTAGTTTGGTCTGCTTCCCCCTAAGATTCTGGAGTCTTGTAATACCTACAAGAGGCATTCATCCCCAATTAGAGCCATTGTTAGGACTACACAAAAACAATTTTAGCCCATTTGACAAGTCATGTGTTTCAAAGAAAAAGCCAGTGTCTGTGTTGTTTAAAACCCTAGTTATTGTGTTTTCAAGCTTTGGGTCGTTGATCTAAAAGCCTAAGGTTCTAGGGAGGGTTCTAATTTTGAGTTACTTTATTTTTTCACTTAAAGTCTTATGAACCCATGTGTTTAGTTTACCATCAGGTAGGGCCATTCTTATGTTTATCCTATAGACCAAGCACTTTAATTATTTTATCCTTAAGTCTAGATGCCCCACGAGCCTTTTTAATATTACATCATGTGTCATGCAGCTCACTTTTGATCCAATGGATAGCGCGTTGCCTAAGACAAAAGATGATTGAGATCTATTCATTAAGGCATTGTGCTTGAATGTCATGTGTCTTTGGCGGGTCTGACATTGGTTAAAAGGTTATTATAAAGTGCATGCAGATTCTATTTGATCCAATGGATAGTGCATTGCATTCATCTCAAGATCCATTCAATCTACCATTCAAGGCATTGTGCTTGTGTGACATCTATCCCAGTGGGTTCAGATGAAGTTAGAAAACTCAAGGTAAAAGGTAAGCACATCAGATTTGATCGTGCGGTTAGTCTAAACCCTTAGTAAAAAGATGATCAAAATATATCAATCAAGGTATTCCACCTAAGTGACACTTGTCACTTGGTAGGCCCTGTTTAGTGAAAAATAATTAAGTAAAGGTGATGTAACTTAAAGTTCATCCAACAGTCAGTGTGAAGCCTCAAGCCAAAGATGGAGTTTGATTAACTATCAAGGCATTGCGCCTATCTGCCATGTAACCCAAATGGGTCTAACCCTGCAGTTAAATTAAAATAAATAGTTTTCATGCTAGATTTGATCGAGAGGCTGGCATAATGCCTCAACCCAAAGATGAAAAGTATTTAAACATTAAGGAATTGCGCCTTGATGACGCATGTCTTATCCAGGAGTTTAGATCTACAGTCAGTAAGATAGTGCTTAAGTAACCTGTGATCAAGTTAAATCAAATTGGATAGTTGACATGATTCCTTAATCACAAGATGAAGAATAGATAACCTTTGAGGCATTGCGCCTTGCTGTCATGTGTCTTTCATAAGCTTGTGGGACCTGCAGTTGCAAAGTAAAGGGTAAGGTTAAAATGTGATCAAGTGGGTTTTGATCAGAAAAATAGTGTGAAGCCTCAAAGAAAATATGATCATGATCTATCTATTAATCCATTGTGCTAGCACGACATGTGGATAAGTGATGGGACCCAGCTAGATGTAAAGGAAGGTAAAGAACTAAAAATTTTAAAAGGATCCAATAGTAACCGTAAAGCCTTAATCTGGATATGTAAGGAGATTAACCATTGAGGCATCACGCTAGTGTGACACGTAGCATGAATGAGATCATTAGCCATGGGTTATAAAGGAATGTAAAGGCACCATAAGTTGATGTTAATCAGATGGACAATGCAAAGCCTCAGCCAAAAGCTGATCGAGATCTACTCATCAAGGCATTGCACCTAATGGACACATGTCCAAACTGATGGTGATTTTCATTAACCATTGCTAGTTGTAGGATGTAATGAGAGGTTATTGAGATCTACAGTCATGTTTTAAACTAGTAAAGTAAATTTTTCTGAACCATTGGGCCGCGAAGTTTCAAATGAAATGAAAGTATTGGAAAAGTGTGTGGCTTTGCCAATGGGAATTAAATGCTGATTATTCTTGAGAATATGCATAAGATTGTCTTGTCGAGTCTTTGAATGCCATAATTGACAAAGTGATTGGAATCAAAGTTGAATTGTGGTGTTTGTTGTTTGTTTCCAAATTTTCAGAATGGGTATGTTTTCTGAGATTGTATTTCTGAACAATCTGAATTGAATTGGTAGTAGGGTTTTAATATCATGAAGCAAGTAGATTTTGCATACAAATTTTTTACTTTCTTGTCTAGAAACCCTAAATTAAGGATGGCATCCAGAAGATAAATTTTAGGAAAAATAGATTATCAGGAGATAAATGTATATGATGATTTTCTATAGCAGTTAAATAGGTCAACCAATGACACTTCTAAACTTAAAGACATAGTGCCAATACATCCTCATTTGAAATTTGGTGAGGTTTTGTTTGATAGGGGCATATGGGAAAGAGATTCCAAAATTAGCATGACTAGGTTGGGTTTGTTCAAAGTAGCCTTTAGCCAGAGGAATGTGTTTTCCCAGATAGTAACATTTGGCAGTTTGATGTAGGAAAGTTGATAGTTCTTGGGGTTTTCATGGACGCAAATTTATTAATCCAAATTGTAGAAAAGTATGACAATGTTTATAAGGTTCTCACGGATATAAATATAATTATCTTAGTAAGCATCACAACCAAGGAATTAAGGGAGGTGTTCCAGTTAAATTATCCCTTTGTTCAGATGGAGAACATTGATTTTTATCATTTTAAGGAAGTATATAAGGCTCAAAGAAGTTACCTCAGAACTGAGATGTTGAAGGGATATTTTAACAAGATAGGAGGCTTGGTTGTGGTAGGCCCTAATACACTAGAGCCATTCAAATTGAATTATTTCAATTCAAAGATTAGAGGAATGTATAGTGCCCTAAGTCATATTTCTGGAGAGGCTGAAGAAACAGTGATTCCTATTTGCTACATGCTCATAATGGTTCAAATTCTTCATCCCCACTTGGCTATTATCTTTGATTTTGCCACTCATATTTCTGAATTGATTCACAAGGGTTCAATAGGAATAAAAGATGCAAAGGTAGTCAGGTCGTTTGGCTAGTATTCCATGTTAATGGATATGATCTTGTTTAAAAATGTTGATTATTTTGAAAAGAAAATAGATCTAATGAGGTTCAAAGATGATGAAGAGATGCATTTTTATTTGTGGAGTATAGATTTTTCATGGGATAGGAAAGAGGCTAGTTTTATTACCTTTGATGGGTGTTTTGCTTCCAGGCTCAAAGAATTATTCTTTTCAAATAATCCAAGAATTTATAGAGGTTTGTTGAATATTTTAAGACCCAAGGAATATGTTAAAAGTGTTGAGACAGTACACAATTGGGGTGATATCATTTTATACCTTGTTTCAATAGTCTTCACAATTTATGGTTTCAAAGGAGTCCCAAATATACTCCTATATCAGGTCCCCCTCAAAAAAGGCATTGTAGAAATAATTAGACATATTGGTGGGCTACAAGAGAAGGCATTGATAGGAAAAGGGAAAGGCACCATATTCCCTACTATCACAATTGTGCATCAATTTGTTATTACCAAAGGGGGATGGAACCACTTAAATAAATACCTTGAACCTTATAAAATGACAACATCAGTGGTAAGATGTGCTGATACTAAAGGATTCATCAGTGATATGTTTAGGAAAAGAAAAAATTATTTAGCATTAGATCATCATTTCAACTTTCTAGAAGACATTATCATAAATGAATTCAATCTATAAGAACAAGAAATTAAGAAAGAAAAGTGGCTAGTCTACAAGAAAACTTTGGATTTTGTGCAACAATTTGATAAAGGATATGATCCTTTAAAGGATTTTCATCCTTGGTCCAAGAAGATTGATACATTGATGTGTTTATTTGAAGATTTCATGCAGGCACTAAATAAAAAGAAAGAATCAGTAATGAAAGTCAATCTAGAGAGGGCTAGGGCTATCTTGAGAAAATATACACATGGTAGGATTGTTCCACCTGGAAAATATGTACTATATCATAAACAAGGGTATAGTATGGTAATGCCTAAGGGTGAAACATCCTATAGGGGCTAGTCTCAGACACAAATATATGATAAAGAGGTTTCTACCTAAAAAGGGAAGAGGGACATAAATGTAGAATCTAAATTAATGTTAGCCCCCAAGAGGCAAAGAATAGAGGAAGAGGGAAAACAATTGGAAAACTTATATTCCCCCTCCCAATCCCCATTACATATGGATGAGCAAGTTGTTGCAAAATAATTACTGCAAATGGGAGATGTAGGGTAGATTTTCATAACATCTCAAGAGATGAAAGAAGGGATGCTAGAGGCTCCTAAAAATACAGAGATGGATTTGGAAATTGCTGAGTTTGCTGGAAAAGAGCTTGATCCAATCACAAAATAGGCCAGTGATGAGTTTATGTCAGATGATAAATTTGTAAAGGCTAGGGCATTTGTTCATTTTCTACGGAGAATTCACATTAATGAATTCAAAGAAAAATGTCAACAAAGGAAAAATAATCATCCTAATAGGAACAAGGATGAGATTGAGATAGAGGTAAAACTGGAGATGATAGCCAAATTTGACAAAATTACTCCTGAAGAAAGAAGAGAGCTAGTTAAGAAAGAGGGAGTTCTTATCTTACCTAAATGGGACATAGTAGATGTCATACTATTTTGTGCTATCATGAAGGAGACAAAACCTATGCATGTCACTAAAGCAGAAGCTCAAAAAGCATCAAAAGGGGTTAAGTTTAGTGAAGACCATGCAACATTAGTAATGAGGTCATTGAAGAGGAGGGAACATAAAAGGACTAATGAAGACACTCAAGTTGAGTAGTCAGCCCAATTTTCTCCACAAAGGGTGATAAGACATGACTCACATCAACCTTCTTCCTCTAGACCAATTTTAGAATGTCCTCCTTCCCCCATACCATTTGTCCCTACTAGAGAGGCAGATCTAGATTTAGAAAAGGACAAACTAGTTGTTGAAAGGACCAAATTGGAAGGAATAAGCAAGAAATGGGATGAAGAAATCATAAAGTTTAGGGAGGCACAAGCATGGGTGCAAAAAAAATATGAAAATAAGGTCAAGGCCACACTTATGCATTTTACTAATGATTTGGATCATCCCTCTATTTACCTACATGGTAAGAAAGTTATAAGAATACTAAATGCTTTCAATGGAGACCAAGATAAATGGGATCCAATTATGCAAAGGTGGAGAGGAAAGAAGGAAGAATTAAAGTATTTTTACTCCTTATCTAAGAAGGAAGATAATGTGTATATTGTATTAGCTACCACTTAGAATTTTTTTAAACTTCTAGCCGATTTGGATATAAGGAGAAGTATCATCCTAAGAAAGGTGGAGACATTAAGAAAGGAGTACTCAAAAAACCGTTATGAAATGTTCCCCAATTTATTAAAGAAGAATGGAAAGATAGAAAGGGAAGCCTTATGGATGAACTAGATGAATGATGAATTTGCAACAAGGACTAAAAGCATTATCACTTGATAGAGCACACATTTTTTTTCCAAACCGTTGAAAATATTGATAGGGCCAAACTATACTTTGGCTTTTGGAAAGAATAAATTGAGAAGGCAAAGGCCAGTTGGGATGAATTGAACAACAAGAAAGATGGGGTCATCAACTTCCCTTGTTCAAGTGATGAGGTGTTCACCTCCTCTTGGAAGGACAGATACAGTGTAGCCAACCAAGAAGAAGAGGATGTTGTATGATAATCAACAAGTGGCAGTCTTCCCAACATTGTTTGAACAAAAAAAACAAATGAAAAGATCAGTATATCATATAACCAAGGAAACAAATTCCACCAATTTGAATCAGTTATAAGGAAGAAGGCGGTTAGAAGACAAAGTACTTGAAAAATCTTGCAATAATTGTGGTTCTCATCCCATTTGTGTTTTTGTCTTTTGTAAGAGTCATATCTTTTGTCCTTTATCCAATTGATCCGTAGAATTTTGCAATCCTCTTCTATAAAATGATTCCCAAGATCATTGGTAAATGATGGAAAATTAAGTATTATAAGCATTTTGTAAAGTTTTTAGTCAGGGGAATATAGCAGAATTGTACTATATAGGTTTCAAAATTTAGAAATAAAGTTGGAAGATCTCTTGCTTATTATTGAAGAGGTTATCTATGATTACATATTGTATATAGTAGTATGATTCTTTAAACTTAATACAAAGATCTATATTTGAATGTTTCCTATGGTATCATGTCTTATGAGTTATGAATTTTCCAATTCATTAACATAGAGGTTATTTGTGTTTATGTAGTTGTTTTAGAATTTTGATCAAGGATCAAATTAAATGATGCTCTAATTAATACATAGATTCATCTTGATATATACTAAGATCTTATAAGTATTTTTGGTTAGGGATAGTTGTTTTCATGGTCTAGAACATCTTATAATAATTAACTTCTACATATTTTATTTGTTCTAAGAGTATATCCCAATGGATAAAGCACTAATCAAAGACTGATAAGTTCTATATTGTTGCATGTCTAGCTATAGATTGGCTATCTTTCTGCAAACATAAAAATAAAATCCATTATTTCCTATAAAAAACAAGTTTGTTGTGATCTATCTATCTCATGCTCCATTTCATGGTTGATGTTCAATAGGTAATTAGCCAGTTATCTGGTATCTGCCAGTTATGTTGAGTCTTTGTGATATTCCTGCTTGATTAATACCACATAGATTATTTGGAGGTATTAAAGGGTAACCCCCCTTGGTATAGCAGAACCTAAAGTGTAGAAGCATGGTATGAGTTCTTGTTAGTTGGTCCTTTACATTACATGGAATAATATTTGGGGTTGGATTCTATTTAAAATATTATTAGAGAAAGGAAAGATTGTTGTTCAATCATCATAGCATAAAAAAATCACAAACACACTATACTGAGGAGGATTAAACTAAGGTGTGGACTTCAAACTTGTCAAAGCTCACAGGAATCTCTCTTCTTCCTGATCCATCACAGGTGTAGGTGTAACTTCTCCTTGCACTTCATCAAATTCATCATCACTAACATCTTCAATATTTCTTCCTCTGCGTTCCATTGTCTCAACAGCTTCCAATATTGCATCACTTTGTCTTAGCATATCAGCTAGATCTGGATCTGCATTTCCTCTCCCATGAACCATCTTGAAACCCTCTACAATTGTAGGTTAGATCACAATATGCTACCCCACAACAATATCAACTGACTCGGGTTAGGGCTTACAAGAAGGAACCTATATCTCACCTTTGCTATGATACCACCTGACACAATGAGGGTTGGTAACTAGGTCCAAAGGCACTCCTAGCTACCAAGCTAGCTTGCAAAACACAACGTGAAATCTTTAACACAGAAAGATAGAGAAAAAACAATAGAAAATTTATATTATTTCATCAAACTTATTACATGTTGGGTTGTAAGGCCTTCCTGGTATCGGCCATATACATTCAGATCTTTACAGAATAATATTCATACATGCGAGGTCCCAAACCTGCAATCCAAATCTGCTAACACCTAATCTTTTATTTCCAAATTCATTCCCTAATCTAAGAACATAAAAATAAATATATACAAGAGTCTACCAAAGAGGTCAACACTCAGCTCCTAAAGATCCAACATAGGAAACAACACCTAGATTTAAATCCACACACATCCCAATGAGATATCTCACATTAATTATACTACAAAAATTAAATGTAGAAGTCAGCTAGAAGATCCAACATCAAAATACACAACTCGCTAAGAGAGCCAACCGAGCACAGAGACAACTCGGTAAGAAAGCCAACCGAGCACAGAGATAACTTAGTGAAAACCCACCGAGTAGTAAAAATGACCACCGAGACCCATTGGTAAAACAAGATAGAAATAAGTAACCAAGCCTGAGTGTAGAACAAACAAGTCTTCAACTGAGAAAAAAAATTAGTTACTGAGCACTTTACTGAGAAGTCTCAAACAAGGTACCAAACCAAAACAAACATATTTTTGGTTGATACAAGATTTCCAAGAACCCAAGATGCTCCTACATCAAGCCAAAAAGGTCAATTCCCCTATGGGAGAAAGGTCAAGGTGTGATGGTAGGATGAAGGGATTGAGATGGGGCATGTAGTTGACAAGGTACACATCTTTTCACATAGTGGTAGGCATCCTACTCCATGGTTGGCCAATAGTACTCTATGTGTAATAGTTTCTTTGCCAAAGTGAGTCTACTAGAAGAAGATCCATAGATTCCTTGATGTACCTCATCTAAGGATGTTTGCACTTCCTCTAAATTCAGACACATTAGAAGAGTTTTGACAAAGTGTTTCCAAAATAGGGTATCACCAAGGATTGTGTAATGTGAGGTTCAATGGATAAAGGTCTTATGTTGGTTTTGTGTGAGGGTAAGTGGGATGGTTCCATCCCTAAGGTAGGAATAAACTTCTTGATACCAGGGAGAATTAGGATCAAAAATTTCACATACCATCTTAGACTTTGGTTGGTCATACGTGGGGACTGTAAGATTCTTGACAAGAAATGCACATCATGAGATATGTTCAAGCATATATATCAGAGATCTGATGGTAGCCATAGCATCAGCTACTTTATTTTTTGTTCTTGGAATCTGTGGGAAGACAATCTCTGTGAAATGTTGTTTCAAGCCTTCAACTATTCAATGGTAGGGGTGTAATTTTTCATCCTTCATTTGGTATTCATCATTGAATTTCTTGATAACCAACTGAGAGTCACCAATGACAAGTAGGTTAAAGATTTTCCATTGGACAACTTGGCGGAGTCTTGTCACTAAGGCTTCCTATTATGCAATATTATTTGTGCATGCAAATTGAAACTTATAAGACTTAGGGATGAGATACCCTTGAGGGTTAATGAATAAAATGCCTTCCTTGAATCCTTTCTATGTAAAAGATCCATAAAAATAAATTTTCCATTGCATGCTTGGGGTAACAGACAAAATGAGTTCAATAGGGAAATATGTAATGATAGGATAGTCCCCTTGAACAGGAGCTTCTACTAATTTATCTGTAATCACTTATCCTTTAATGGCTTTATAGTCCACATAGACAATGTAAAATTTGTTGAGAATCATGACCCATTTAGAAGTGCGTCCAGTAAGAGCAGCTTTAGACAACATATATTTTAATAGATCAATTTTTGCAACAAGTTGTATCTTATGATTAAGCATATAGTGAGGCAAATTGTATGTATAGAATACAATGGCCAAAAAATATTTTTCAATAGGTGGGTAATTCAATTCATATCCCACTAGAGTTCTCCTGAGTTAATAAATTGATCCCTCTTTTCCATTTTCATCTAGCTATGCCAAAAGAGCACCCAATGCGACTTCAGTAGCTAATATGTACAAAATTACAAGTCATCATAGGACATGAAGAACCAACACTGGAGGATTAGCTAGATAGTCTTTCAGTTGTTCAAATTCTTTTTGACACAAGAAATCCTAGTGAAACTTGATATTTTTTGCAGTAGGTGAAAAAAGAGATAGACTTTATCGGCCAGCTATGACATGAATCTCCTGATAGACTGTGTAGACGTCCAAAATCATCCTTATATTAATTTAATTAATATTTCTATAACATTATAGTTAATTTTATTTAATTATATTTGTTATATTCTTCTATTTATTTAATTAAATTTATTTAATTAAATATGATTCATACTCCTAAGTATTTGAATTTAATTTAAATACTATCCCTTTTAATGTATTAAATCTTATTTAATACATTACCCTCCATAAATCCCCTTTTTAAATAAATTTTAAATTTATTTATTTCCCCACATTTCTAATATTCTTATAAACCAAGATTAAAGTTAATAAGACCTATTAATCCCACCTAGAAACCTACTCTATTCCTACCCTACCCTACCTATTCCTCTTAATAAACCTACTTCCTCACTTAAACACACACTAATCACACTTAAAGTGTGATTCCTACTCTTTTTAGCACTAATGGAGTGCTCCCACATGTGTGAGCAACTCCTCAAAAAGGAAGCCACCAACTTCCTTAAATACAACCCCTCTTTTGTCCCCCACTTCTTTCCCCAAGGTTTCTCACACATGTGTGAGCAAACCTTGAGTCTCTCAAACCTTAAAGGCTTGGGTTGACTTTTGCATGGCTTGTCCTTTTGCCCTTGTGTCCTCTATGTGGAATCTATGTGGATGCCACATATGATCCACCTCATCCAAGTCCTTCCTTTCCCTCCAA
>MU226899.1:947302-987674 GCA_018584345.1 Thuja plicata
TTGTTAAAAACATACTTGATGAATCCTCCTATCTTAATGTCACCAATTCAAGGGAAACCTTTATTACTCTACATTTCAGCAACAGAAAAATCTTTAGGAGTCTTATTGGCACAAGAGGATGATGAAGAGAAAGAAAGAGCTATCTACTATTTGAGTAGAACATTGATCAAATATGAATTAAATTATAGCTTCATGTAAAGGGCTTGCCTAGCAATGGTATTTGCATCTCAAAAGTTAAGACACTATATGTTGTTGCATAAGGTGAAACTCATAGCTAAAATTGATCCCTTGAAATACTTACTTAGCAAAACAGCTTTAACTAGAAGGATTGCGAAGCGGGTCATGGTACTTAGTGAATTTGACATTGAATATGTTGATAGGAAAGCAATCAAAGGTCAAGTTATAGCCGATCAAATGGCTGAATATCCTCGAGAATCTACACATCCTATACAAGTGGAATTCCCAGATTTTTCAATTGTGAATGTCGAAGCTAAGACATGGACTTTATACTTTGATGGATCATATACCCAAAATGGCAGTGAAGCAGGCATTCTTTTGATTACACCACAAGGTTACACGATCCAAAAATCTTACAAGTTATTGTTCCCTTGCACCAATAACATAGAAGAGTATGAAGCTTTGGTCATCAGCATTAAGACAGCCTTGGAATGGAATGTCACTAAATTACAAGTCTATTGGGACTCTCAAATAGTCATTCATCAAGTTAATGATGAGTATAATACTAAGGATGAAAAACTGTTGCCTTACAAGAACTTGGTGGACAACTGGAAGAAGTAATTTTCCTTGATTACTTTTGTACAAATTCAAAGAGAAAAGAATAGAGAAGTTGATGCAATGGCTACTCTGGCATCTTTACTTAAGCTACCCGAACAAAATGAAAAGTATGAGTTCTTGGTGGAAGAATTGGTGAAACCAATATTTGATCTACCTGAGACCAAAATTGTTTCCCTTTTACATGGACATGATTCTCCATGGTATGGACCTATCTATGCTTACCTCAAAAATCAAACCTTACCTATAAACCAAACGTGCGCTCAAAAGAAAAATTTCATAAGGCAAGCAGCCCATTATACTATCCTTTCTGACACATTGTATCATAAAGGTCTTGACGGAACACTCCTTAGATTTCTAGAGGAAGATGAATCAAAATTAGCTTTAAAATATGTCCACAAGGGGATTTGTGGGTCACATTCAAATGGTTTAAACCTAGCTAAGAAAATATTACGTATGGGCTACTTTTGGAAAACCTTAGAAAGAGATGCTTGTCAATATGTTAAAATTTGCAAGAAATGTCAATACCATGGAAACTTGATTCATGCACCAGCACAAGAATTAAACCCTTTTGTCACACCATGGCCATTCTATCAATGGGATTTTGACTTGATTGGAATTATTTATCCACCTTCTTCAAATGGACACAAGTATATAATCACAGTGATAGAATATTTTACTAAATGGGTTGAAGTTGTTCCTTTATTAACAGCAATAGGAAAAAAAATTTCCATGTTTATCCTAAATCATATCATTTGCAGATATGGCATTCCTCATAAAATCATCATAGATAATGGAAAATAGTTTAAGAACAAAGATATTGATGAACTTTGTGACACATTCCACATTACACATCACTCTTCATCCATTTACTATCCCCAAGGTAATGGACAAGTAGAAGCCACTAACAAGAACATCCTTAAAATCCTTAAGTGATCAGTTGGAAAATTGGGAAAGGATTGGCACCTTCAAATCAATCCAGCATTATGGGCCTATAGGACTAGCATTCACACCCCACAGGAGCTACACCTTTTTATTTGGTTTATGGGGCTGAAGCTGTTCTCCCTTTAGAAGTTGAAATACCATCCCTTAGAGTTTCATTGCATGGATTAATAACGGATGAGGATTATAGAGTTTCCCACCTTCAACAATTGGAATTGTTAGAGGAAAATTACACTCAAGCCTATGATCATTTGAAAGTGTATCAGAATCGAATTTCTAGGAACTATAACAAACATATCAAGCCAAGAAAATTTCAAATAGGAGAACTAGTATTGAGAGAAAATCCAAAAAATTAGGCTGATAGAGAAAAGAAAGGGAAGTGGGAAGAAAATTTGCTTGGTCCTTTTGTCATTGTTTCTTCATTTGGGATGGGAACCTACAAATTGGCTAATTTTGATGGTGAAAAATTTCTAGAACCTATCAATAGCATTCATCTTAAGAGGTTCCACACCTAATTATGAGGAAAGAGTATCAGAATAAATAGTATAAGTTGAAGAGTACCAGATGAGTCAAGCATCACCCTTGTACATGAGAAAATTCAAAAAAAAAAAAGGAGAAAAGATCAAAAATACCAAAAAAAATATGAAATTTCAAAAAGCCAAAAACATTTGAAAAGGAGAAATAATCCCAAGAGGTGAAAACCTAGAAATAGGTTCCTTTTGTCCCTTAGGTGTTTCCTAGTTGCATTTGTACATATTGTATTTTCCTCATCTCACTTGTCCATATCCTCATTGCATCTGTCATTCGTGCATTGCCCTTATAAAGTCTCAAAGCTGCATTTTGTCACATGCTAGGTTCAGTTTCCCTCAGTTTCACATTGGTTACATTTATCACTTGGGGGCACACATTATAGATATTGGTACCAATCGGATTCAATAGTGCAACATTTTGGTCACACATCAGAAGCAGATTTTCATATTTAGGAGAGACATTTTGGAACCTTTGATGACTATCATTGTTCAACCCTAAACAGTTTGATCGCATAACATGATCCTTGAATCTCATTTGACTTATTTTATCAGGATTAAAAATTGACACACCTTATATGATCAGATTTTCTGGAATTCTTATTTGAAAATCTTGATACATTTCACCAACACTTAGATTTTTTTTATGAGTTTTTCATTGCCTTTTTTTTTTTGAGTCATGTTCTTTTTACCTAATGAATGATGTTTCGGCTAGATTGGAAAGGATAAAAGACGTGATGTTTTCTTAAGCTTCTGAGTGAGTATTTTGAGGAAGATACTTTAACTTGTGTAAATTGGTCTAAAGACATGGTCATCAAAGACCGATAGAGGACATTCATATAGGATAGAGGGTTAACCTTGTTTTTTTACGCAAAAGGATACCTTGGTTATTTAGATTTTCCATATCTTAATACCAACATCCACTTGCAACATTGAATCCAATTAAACTGGTATTCATACTCCCATAGTTGGTCATCCAACTAGTGAGGGTTGTACTTGGTTTTGTAGAAAGGGGCACCACATGTGGGAAAGTCATATTCATATTCTTATGGTCACAGTGGCACCAGTAAGGACTATATCGACTCCTAGTTCCACAATGCTCTATGATGAAAATATATCTTAGTTTGCATTCCTTTCGCAAACCTCAAGGACAATTAGTTGCATTGCATTTTGCATGTTAGATTAAATTGCATTTTGCATGTTAGATTAATTGCATTCCATGTTAGATTAAATTGCATTTTGCATGTTAGATTAGTTGCATTCCATGTTAGATTAAATTGCATTTTTCATGTTAGATTAAATTGCATTTTTCATGTTAGATTACTTGCATGTTGTTTTTTCGCTTGCATTCTCAAAATGCTTAGTTCTCAAATGGCTTGTCTTTCTAGCAATTTTCCAAGTTCAAGGGGGGGGGACAAAGGGTTGACAACATTTCATCAAATCATATGAGTTTCAAGTCATTCAAAAATGAGATTGTCCTTTGCATTCATCATCATTAGTCATTATTCATTATACATTCATGTCAAGAGAAAATCAAGACAAAGATACATTATTCATATCATCATTTAGAAACTACATATCATAAATTAAATTACATACATCCAATAAAACCAAAAAGATAGATGCATTTCATTTACCATAAGCACTAAGTATTGCATTCATTGCATTACATATTTCATACATAGTTAAATCAGAAAAGCATATAGAGATAAATTGCATTAACATCATTTGCATCCATTTATCTGTGTCCTCCTCTAAGACATTTGCGTCCATAGCACAATAGAAATACATGCATCATAGAAACATATAGACATGCATAAACAGAAATCTCATAACATCATCAAAGGAAAAATCAAAGCACATCATAAGATAAATGTCCATCATCAATGACTATAGCATAATTCGTACATCCAAGGTACATCAATAAAAATGGTACATCAAAGGTACATCAAAAACCTGATCAAAAAAATACATATGATACAAATTCTATACATCCTAGATCCATATCTGTCTCATGACCCAATAGGGGTACCTGATCCATCCCCAGCCAAACCTGTGCCTGACCCACCTGCACCATCTGGATCCCCATCACTTGCTCTATCCTGTGAACTAGGAGGTTCCTGACTAGTGCTCACACTGGTCGGTAACTGAGCCAGAGTAGCTAGGAACTACTGCAGCATGGTCATACCTAATCTAACCTCATTGTAACTTTATTCATCCTGGCCTGTAACCCCCGAACATCCCGCACTATGTCATCTGAAATTGGAGGTGCCTACAATGCTGGAGGAGCCTGTGGTGCCTAAGGTGCTAAAGGTACTTGTGGTATCACCTGTGGATCAACCTGCGGTATCTGTCCCTGTACAGGAACCTGTCTCGCCTCTTGGACTAGTCTGTGCCTATGTCTGGCCCAATCTACATCCACTCTCAAAGGAGCCTGACCCTGTGGTACCTGTGCCCCTACTAGTCTCTACCTTGACTGTCTAAAACCACAGCCTCTCACATGGCCACCTCTCATCTGAGGCCCATTTTCTCTCTATACTAGTGGTGCTCTGGGTGCTCTCTAAACTCTACACTGGCATGGTCTACCGCCATCATCCCCATCATCTCCACCATCACCATCATCCTCAAAAATCTCATCAACATTAGGGATAGGCTTTTTCGGATCTGTGAATCTCATGAAACGATGTCGCAAGAACCACTCTCAATACTCTGCTGACATCCCTGCATCTGCAACTTGTGGTATCATATCCCAAACCCCATATCCTAGTTGATCTATCTATAGACAGGCTGACTGGTAGTCAACCTGTGCTCCCCACATTGACCTCTCAGCCTATACTCGAGCATATAATGCCATACCCTATAGCATATCCTGCATCTAGCCAAACTGGCATAGCACTCTCCCACAGCAGAATCTCTCAATCACTAATGGTGATCATCCTATCATCCATCAAGGTGAAAACATGTAGGGTAACTCATCGTCATCCTCCCACCATCTCTTGCACTACAAGTATGGCCTCCAAACCACCTGATCTATATCATCAATCGTACGTCTCCAAAAATCAACCTTGCCCAGATGATGGCAGACAATCATGTTGTCATATAGAAATGCATATGGGTAACCATGAGCCCGAACTCGTGCTAACACTGGCCTAGTAATAGGGATATTCTCCCATGTCCACAACTGTAACAAAACTGCACCTACAAAAATAGTTGCACTACGTCGATATACAATCTCATGTAAATCATGATACAACTACACCAACACATAGGAACCCCAATCCAATCTCTGTGGATGAGAAATCAAGTCCTCTATAATCCAGCCCCATCTGATCGCAAAACCATGACCTCTCCTATCTGGCAATAATAATCCTCCTATCACAACTCCTAATAATGCTAGTAGGGTGGGAAATGAGGCAAACTGTGCCCATGTAATACAATCATCTGCAATGGTGTTGTCTCTAAACACAAGTCTGCATACACTGCTATCATATACTGCATCATAATACACCCACTCTCCATGAGTCAGGATCCTCAATAGTCTATATACATCCTATGGCATAATAGTCATCTCACCTAGAGGTAAATGAAAGGTATTATAGTTAAAGTGCCATCGCTCTGCCATATCTGTCAATAAACCTCAGTTCAACTGAAACTGAGGGAGATCTAAGAAGAAACTGAGTCCATAAGTCTCAATAGTATGTCACTCAGGAGGTGTAAGCTCATATACCAGATCAAATATCCATAACACTACACCTCGCACCCACAACTTGCAGTAATGCTCCTACATTTTGAAACAAAGTGCATCATGTTAGTTTTTCTCTTGATGAACCATTGTAAGTCAATCACAAAATATTAAATCTATCTTTGCTCTAACTTGAGCCTATCAACTTATTGCTCCTAACCTCTATATCATGAGACACAAGGACAATTTTTAATCATTTTTAATCATATCTAATTGACCTATCAAACATTCATCATTATGACTTTTCTAACATCCTAAACACTACGTGACATTCTGGATGAACATTTTCTAGCTTGGAACCTAATTGAGTCATCTGGACGATCAATCGAACTAAGTTCATCTATTTTCCTATAAACAACTTTCAACTTTATGGTAGGCGGCACCTAACTGAGTGTACACAAATTTTTAAGCTAAGTGGCTTTTTAATCTTTAAAAGTGGCTCTTTACCACGCAGAGGCAGTGCTTTACCAAATAGGTGGCCTTTTGCAGACCTACGCGACTTTTCAAACATCATACGTGGCTTTTAAAACATGGTGTTTTCAGGTGACACATTTCATATTTTGGGTGGCAATTTTAACCTAGCTCCTACATGGCTTTTCACAGTGTGGACGTGGATTTTTACTACCCTACGTGGAATTTTACCTATCCTATGCAGAATTTGGCTAAATTTTTTCTAAAAAGCAATAAAAACATGCATTAAATGCAATTTTCACAGCAATAATTGTACCAAGAGGGTTCGAACCACTCACCAGAGGCCCGTAGTCAGGAGGTCTCTGATATCAGCGTGCTCGCTCAAACCTGTGCTCTCATATGGGGACCACCATCGCTATCAGTCGTCAGAGGTTCAGAGAAAAATCTCAATAGTGAAAAGTGAAAATGAATAGTAATTTTGGGTTTTTCAACCTATTTAAGGTATTTTAACCTATTTTTTGAGATTTTTGACCCAGTCAAACCTAATCTGCATATTTTGCACACTGGGGCATTTGTTCAACATCTTTTCACATCATTGTTTATCATAAATGAAATCATCTTGGATCTATCCTATTAATATTATTCGTCAAAATTTTTTACCTACAATCAATATGATTCCATTTTCGAGGGGGCATCATCATATCATCAAACTCGGATTCTACAACATATCTTGTATCAAATCTGGGGCATTAAAATTTTGAACTTTATCAATCGAAGTATCAATCAGAGTATCAATCAAATTTTCATAGGAGTTCCATATCGGAGTTTCATATCACAGTTTCATATCAGGGTTTCATATCAGGGTTTCATATTAGATTTTCGTATTAGGATTTCATATCAGAGTTTCATATCAGAGTTTCATATCAGGGTTTCATATCAGATCTTCATATCAAGATTTCATGTCATATTTTCATATCAGGGTTTCATATCAGGATTTTCATATTAGGTTTTCATATCATCTCATCAGTATCAGCTCAATGATCAAGACAATCAAGATTTCTTTGAATCAATACGCTTCGCACATAAATTCAAAGAGGGGCATTTGTAGACACCTAAAATTGACCAGGTGTATCTCAAGCATTCCAAACTATAAATCTCAGCCAAATGCCTTAAAATGTCATCTCGATGCAAAACAAATGGATCAAATCAAATGGACAAAATTCAAATCAAATTAAAAGAATTGAATAATCATGAAATCAAATAATTAAATTCAAGCCTAAAGGGATTTATCAAATTATGCAATCAATTTTTCAATTGTATAGTTCAAATAAAAAATGATTAAATCCAACCCAATCACCCTTCCATGGCTAATTTAATTAAATAATGGATTTATTTAATTCCTAATATCTTTGAGACAACCAACCAATTTTCCCTACATTTGAGAACACCTCAAAGCTTTTGACTTAACCAAACTTTGATCATGATTAACTCACTCTACCCCCTACCCTTGGGAAAATGCTATAAATATAAGTCATTTCCTTTGTGTTTGGGATCCAAGAATTCAAGAGCAAAAGCATCCTTATTATAGGCACATTGAGATCATATGAGGAGCATTTGAGTGCTTTTTGAGAGAATTTTAGCATTTACATTACATCTAGCATATCATGTTTAAGAGAATTTGTTATTTTCTCATATAATCTTGGAGCATTTTTTAGCATTTTAAGCATTCTAGCTAGATTTGAGCATTCATTTTTCATACATATTTCGTTCTAGGATTGTCCTTAAGAGATATTAAGCCTGGGAACTCTCTTGACAAAGCTTGGATAGAGAACCATGAGATGATATAGATTTTAGCTTCAATTCTTAGATTAATTTGTTTTATCATTTCATAGAATTGTTTTCTTTCATCTTAATTTCATGAAGGTGTATTTTCTTACACACACTACCAAAAGAAAATCTTTTAAATGTCTTATCAAGGCCTCTAACAAAATAGTTGAAAGTGCAAATGTAAATATTGATGAATTTGTAGAAAAGAATGAGTTGGAAAGCACAAAAGAACTAGAGGACTACAACAAGTTTGTATATTGTGAAGAATCCAACACTCTACCTGAGCAACAGTGCTTAATCCCAGAACACCAGAATGTTGCAACCGACGGTTAGACTGCTGTTACTGATGGTCAGGATAATAGTCAAGATAATGTGCAAGGTAATGAAAAACAAAATGAAGATCAAGATAATGATCAAGCTGATAGACAAAGAACTGTACACGTACTTGCAAGATATGTGAGAAGCAATCATCTAGAGATCCAGATCATAGGAGATAAGAAAGCTGGTACAAGAACAAGAAGTAATTCTTTAACCTCAAATTGTTTAATTTGTGAGTTTGAGCCAAAATATGTCAATGTTGCACTAGATAATGAAGAATGGATAAGTGCTATGAATGATGAGATTTAGTAGATTGAGAACAACAAAACATGGTCACTTGTGCCAAGATTAGATGACAAGAATATCATCGGTACAAAATGGATATTCAGGAACAAGCTGAACGAGAATGGAGAAGTCACAAGGAACAAAGAAAGACTAGTATGCAAGGGGTATGCACAAGAAGAAGGTATAGACTATGGAGAAACCTTTGCACCTGTTGCAAGGCTAGAAGGAGTAAGAATACTACTTGCTTATGATGCATACAAAGGATTCAAATTATATCAAATGGATGTCAAGTCAACATTCCTAAATGGAATACTTGAAGAAGAGGTATACATTGAGTAACCATAAGGGTTTGTAGATCCAAACAAGAAGAACATGGTATGTAGACTTCACAAAGCCTTGTATGGATTAAAACAAGCTCCTAGAGCCTGGTATAAACAAATTCATTCCTATCTAATAAGTATTGGATTCATAAGGACTAGTGAAAATAATAATCTTTATTTGAAAGAAGATACTGATGATAACACTCTGATTGCTGAAATATTTGTTGATGAAATCATATTTGGAGGCAATGATATGCTATGCAAATTATTTGTTGATGAGATGAGAATAGAATTTGAGATGTCTATGTTTCAAGAGATCAGTTTCTTTCCTAGTCTACAGATCATTCAACAAAGTGAAGGTATCTTCATTACATAGTCCAAATACATCAAAGAGGTCTTGAAAATATTCAAGATGGAAGATTCCAAACCATTTGGAACACTGGTGGCTACTGGATGTAAGTTAACAAAGGAAGACAAGACAACAGAGGTAAATCACACTTTGTACAGATTAATGATTGGAAAACTCATGTATATTGTACACACTAGACTAGATATTGCACATGCGGTAGGAATTATTGCTAGATTTTTTGCTAACCCCAGAGAATCACATATGACTGCTGTAAAAAGAATTTTAAGATATCTGAAGAATACTGAGGAATTTGGCTTATGGTATAGAAGAGAAGGAAAATTTGAACTTAAGGTGTTTATTGATGCTGATTGGGCTAGAAATCTTCATAACCGAAAGAGAACAACTGGAGGAGCATTCTTTATGGGTGACAGACTTGTCACTTGGATAAGCAAAAAGCAAGGATGCATCTCTTAGTCTACTAGAGAAGTAGAATATGTTGTTGCTGCTACAAACTGCTCAAATATTGCATGGATCAAACAGTTGCTGGAAGGTATGCATATGAAGATCTCAGAACTACTGATTATCTATTGTGATAACACCAATGCAATAAACATTTCCAAGAATCCATTCATGGATTCCAAGACTAAACACATTGCAATAAGGTATTATTATTTAAGAGAACAAGCTCAAGAAAAAGAGGTGATACTTGAGTATGTGCAATCAAAAGAAAAATTAGCTGATATCTTCACCAAGCCACTGCCCAAGGATACATTTGAGTACTTGAGAAAGAGGCTAGGGGTCAAACCCTTGTCTACCAATCAGTAAAAGACTGAAGGCTACATCAGCCTATATATTATCAGAATATCATTCATGTTGATGCGAGCAAAAAGATGAACTTCAAAGCTACATCTATATACAGAAAGGTATATATTAGAATCGAGCACAAGAGCATATTGTTGTATTGCTGATGGATAAGGGAAATTCAAGGAATATATTATGGATAGAAGAAAATGATTATTTGACATGAATTTTAGATATTTGTAAAATACTTATTTGGCATTATTGTCAAAGGGAGAGAAAGTTTCCATATTATCACAGTCTTCAGAAAAAGAAGAAAGATTATCCATTATTAGATTACTCCAACAGGGAGAGATTATATCCATAGGGAGAGTTGCTGACAAAAGACAGAGACATCAAAGAAGAAGAACAGTCAAAAGAGAGATATTGACGCAAGGAAAGGATGCAACACATCAAAACAAGAAACATAGAGAACTGCAAGAATCAAATCTAAGCTAACATGGAGCTTAGTGGCGATCAGACATTTTTATCGATTATCAGAAACAAAATGATTGGTAGTTTGATGAATCTCAACTATTGTATTAGAGATAATATAGTATTTTTCCATCAATGCAAAAGGGAGAGATTGATGACATGTAACTAATTGAATATAATGTTAAGTTGAAGATAATGCAAGACATTAAATTAGTTAATGGTTTGTATTGTCATTGATGTCAACTTGATATCATTTGTACGGTCATGTATATAATGCCAAATACTTCAAAGAATCAATGTGTATCATCTTAAAATGAAATCACTTGCATGTTAATAAGGTTTATCCCGCCTTAGGGGATGTTTTTGACCTCCATCATATCATCCTCCCATTCTACATCATTCCCTGCTTCTGTGCTAGATTAGGACCCTGATTGGGCCTCTCCGGGCACCTTCTACCCCACTTGGCATGTTTTCTAGGGGTTCTGACCCCCTAGGTCAAGGTTGATCTCGACCTTGACCTAGGTCAGGGTCGACCTCGACCCTGGATAGGGTCCCCCTTTTAAATCTGGAAGCTTGTCGGCTGCCGGGGGTCATCCAAAATTCATTTTTCCCACTTCCGGGTCGGCTGTTTCAGGTTCCAAAGCATTGATTCCTAAATTATATTTAATATAGGTCCTCTTCCAGGCACATGGGTCTAATTGGAATTTAATTATCCTATGTTAGCCTCCTTAGAAGATTGTGCCCTAGTTTCGTATAAAAGGGAGCTTTCTCCTCTCATTTTCTCTTAGTCTTCTAACCATTATCAAGTTACAAGCGCTAAGGCAACTAAGCATTCAAAGGACATTCAAGAATCCATTATTCTACATGTTTTCAATCTCTCAAGGTGTTCAATTCTTCCCCTCAAGCATTTAAGTTCTCCATTGAAGATCAAGGATTCAAGTTTTCAAGCCTTTGAAGGGATTTGGTTCAAGCATTCAAGATTCATCATTCAAACCCTAGATCTAGCCATCAGGATGGTGTGGTCTTCCTTCAAGATCCTTTGTGCATCCTCAAGACTCTTTCATTACTTCTTCAAGGTGGATTCCAAGCATACAATCATGGAGGTTTATGGTCTTTATTGAGTCCAAGCTTTCATATTTACATACTTACTTACATTTGAATTACAATTGCATATCTATTAAATATCATAGCTTCATTGTTAGATTCAATTCTACTACTTGCTAGCATTCTATACTTTATTGATTTCAAGGTTAATTCCTCAATTAGGGTTTTACTAAGGCAAACCCCTCCCCCCCAAAAAAAAAACCTATTTTTCTTGCAGGTACAGGTTCATGACTACGGATTTGGACTCAGATTTGGATACCCTTTTTGGCTTTCTATCAAGCTTCGTGAACAGATTCTCTATCGGACCTGTGCAGGTCAAGGTCAACATTATTGGGTTAGGGTTGATATTTATGGGTCAAGGTCAACCTTTTTCATAAGACGGTGTCAGATTGGAAAAATATTTTTGGGTTTTGTTCGTCTCTGCGTTCTGCTTCCGGATCATACTTCAGTTTTTCCAAAAACAGAGTATAGATCTCAGAAAACAACATTCTTTGATCTGCAATTATTTAAGGTTAGTACATCTCTCCTATTTCTTTAATTACTATCATATATCATATCTACATTATTAATTTATAGAATTTAATATCTTCTTCTTTACTCCTATTTCCAAATGGTTGATTCAATTGTGCATTAATCCCTCTTTTGGGTTGATCAATTTGGATCTTGCATTTGTGCATTTGGGGATAAAGGTGGAATATCTTATCTTCCTCATAATCACAATTGAAATACACATAAAATCAACACAATTCAATTTAAATGTAAAGGTTAGGGAAATACACAATCAAGCCCTAATAAAACTAAATAAGCAAAAAAAAAAAAGATTTTTCTTCCTTTACATTTTGATGAACCCGACGTGAATCGAACACGCAACCTTCTTGCATTTCATTCATTATGAAGATCATTTGATGTATGGCTATTTTTCTCATTATTCTTCTCTTAGCATCTCTTTATAGTACTTATGATGTGTATGAGACTATTCTCCATTTTATTACATTTATCACTCTTCATAGTGCGCTTGCTTATGCCATTATGAGATTGACCAATACTAGTCTGCCTACTTTTAAAACTTCTATTAAGGATGTGTGTAATGGACTCATTACTCTTTTGGATTATGTGAAGAATTTGGTATATGATACAACATTGCCTAATCTTCCTAATCTTCCTCTTAACCTTCCTAATCCAATTCCTAATAACCCCACTCCTATTCTTCCGTCTTCCATCCCTAGTTCTTCTCACACTTTTGTTAAGGCTCAAACTATGGTGCAAGATGAGGATGTGCAAGAATTTCTAGATTTACCTTCTCCTTCTTATCCCTTCCATGATGATATTAAAGGGAAATCCAAAGAAACTTAAACTAAAACTATTGTTCCACCTTACACGACATTTTCTTATGAACACAACAATCAATCACCTCCTATAGAAGCTTTGCAAGATAGATACACTACGGAATACACTATGGTTGATAAACAAGGTTATAAGGGTTTAGGGCTTGGTGTTAATGAACATGGCATAAAAACCTAATTCATGTGTCTCCTAAACAAAATATGCATGGTATAGGCTTCCCACCTTCTCAATTTGAGGTAGTTGATCTTAACTATCATCCTCCTCTTCATAGTCTTCTTCCAACACCTACCTTAGATCACCCTGATACTCCTCAAGATGTGGGTAAAAAGGTGTATGTCCAGTTAATGAATTCCAAGAAAGAAATCTTCAAACCCATTCTGAGAAATGCTCTCTCTAAGTATAAATGTCTTTTTCAATATAGTAATAAACATTTACTTGTTGACTGTGTGCATTTCAAACTATATGTTAGAGAAAGAGCTGCTTTGGGAATTATATCTCATTCCCGTACAGTATTACAATTTCTTCATAATTTTGATATAAGGCATTCCCCTCATTCTTCTAGGAGTTAGATTGCATTTTTCCTCTTGTCTATTCACTGGGGGGCAAGAGGTATCTTATTCCAGTCTTCTACGATCCATTCTACGCTTAGCATATTTTTTTGTTGTTGTTGAGTTTAATTGGTTATTCTTTCTATATTCTATCCCTATAAATCATTCATGATATATTTTCTAGAACATTTGTTTTGTAAGGATATCTCTTTTCTATGAAATCTCTTGATATAAATGGATATATCCTTTGCCTTCACACCTAGGGGGCAAGGTATGTTCTTTCTTCCTCTGTCTAAGGAGCTACTTTCCTTAGCTTAGTGGCGTGTGTTTATCTTACAACATTATTTCTTTATAAAGATTTGTGTTTTGACTATTGATAAACTCTTGTATGAGAGGTGATTTTCCTAGTTCATCACCTCTTCTTTATTTTTTAAACTATGTTTCTGATAAACTCTTTCTCTTGCTTTGGGTTAGAGTTTGATTCCTTCATCCAAGGATTCCTCTTCCTCTTGATGACAGTGGGCTTGATGATTGAATCTTTGTTCCCTCTTTTCTTTAGAAGATGACATTTTATCCTAAGAACTCCTCTACGGTGAGGGTCTTGTTGATGAGATCTCTTCCCTCTTGAGGATCCTTTTTCCATAAGTGACATATTCATTTCATGATTATCTATGTTCTTGGATATAAGGGTCAAGGCTCTTCGCTAAGGATATGGTATACATTGTTGTTAAGCTAGATATCTCCTTACCTTGTGAATTAGGTATTCTCTTTTCTCTTCCTTATCCCTCCTAGTGGGTAGTCATGATAAGGAGGGGGAATAAATAGGGTCTCCCTTGTACTATAGTAAATTTATTTACATTTTTCAGCATGCTAAATCCTCGAAAGGTAACGCACACAAGTTGCTAAATCCTGAAGGGACACGCATTCTTTACTTTTATTTTTGCTAAATCCTCAGAAGGTAACACACATAAGTTGCTAAATCCAAAAGAGATACGCACCCTTTTTATTTTTATGATATGCTAAATCCTTGAAAGGTAACACACATAAGTTTCTAAATCCTGAATGGACACGCATTTTATATTCCATAGTGATACAAGAATGTAGATCTGTGGATATTTTCAAAAGCCGTCAGAAGAACAATTACAAGCATAGTTTATGGGTGAACCTGTTTGGGCTCTCCCTCCTTGGTGATTCATAGTAAGGTGGTCATCTTACTAGGTGAGGTAATAACTTTTTCTTTTCTCTCTTTCGCTTTCATGCTAGTAGGATTAGATCATGAAGCTATGTTATCTATGGTGTTGTTCTTGTCTTACTTATGTAGTCATGTATTTTTTCTATGATTGATTGCTCTTTACTTTCATGTATGTATGTTGAGTTAGAATCCTTGGTTTGGGGACTTATGTTCTTGGCTTAGTGATATTCTACCTCATTACGATCCACCGGTGTCTTTCTTCTAACTTTACCATGAGCATGTTCGATTTCCATACTCTCGCTAACGTGGGGGCTTAATATATCATCTTAAAATGGAATCACTTCCATGTTTAGAATTTTTAGCCCTCCTTAGGGGATTTTTTTGACCTCCATCATATCATCCTCCCATTTCAACATCATTCCTTGCTTCTGTGCCATATTAGGACCCTGATTGGGCCTCTCTGAGCACCTTCTACCCCACCTAGCATGTTTTCCAGGGGTTCTGACCCCCTGGGTCAAGGTCTATCTCAACCTTGATCTAGGTCATGGTCAACCTCAACCTTGACCAGGGTCCCCCTTTTGAATCTAGAAGCCTGTCGGCTGCCAGGGGTCATCCAAAATTCATTTTTCCCGCTTCCAGGTCGGTTGTTTTGGGTTCCAAAGCATTGATTGCTAAATTATATTTAATATAGGTCCTCTTCTAGGGGCATGGGTGTAATTAGAATTTAATTATCCTATGTCATCCTCCTTAGAAGATTGTGCCCTATTTCCTATAAAAGGGAGCTTTCTCCTCTCATTTTCTCTAAGTCTTCTAACCATTATCAAGTAACAAGCGCTAAGGCAACTAAGCATTCAAAGGACATTCAAGCATCCATTATTCTACATGTTTTCAAGCTCTCAAGGTGTTCAATTCTTCCCCTCAAGAATTTAAGTTCTCCATTGAAGATCAAGGATTCAAGTTTTAGAGCCTTTGAAGGGATTTGGTTCAAGCATTCAAGATTCATCATTCAAACCCTAGATCTAGCCATCATGATTGTGTGATCTTCCTTCAAGATCCTTTGTGCATCCTCAAGACTCTTTCATTACTTCTTCAAGGTGGATTCCAAGCATACAATCATGGAGGTTTATGGTCTTTATTGAGTCCAAGCTTTCATATTTACATACTTACTTACATTTGAATTACAATTGCATATCTATTAAATATCATAGCTTCATTGTTAGATTCAATTCTACTACTTGCTAGCATTCTATACTTTATTGATTTCAAGGATAATTCCTAAATCAGGGTTTGACTAAGGGAAATCCCTCCGCCCCAACAAACAAACCTCTTTTTCTTGTAGGTACAGGTTTAGGACTGTGTATTTGGACTCAGATCTAGATACCCTTTTTGGCTTTTTGTCAGGCTCCGTGAACAAATTCTCTATCGGACCTGTGTAGGTCAAGGTTGACATTATTGGGTCAAGGTCAACATTTGTGGGTTAAGGTCAACCTTTTTCATAAGACAGTGTCAGATCAGAAAAATAATTCTGGGTTTTGTTCGTCTCTGCGTTCCAATTCCGGATCATACTTCAGTTTTTCTAGAAATAGAGTACGGACCTCAAAAAACAGCATTCTTTGATTTGAAATTAATTAAGGTTTGTACATCTCTCCTATTTCTTTAATTACTATCATATATCATATCTACATTATTAATTAAAAAAATTTAAGATCTTCTTCTTTACCCCCATTTCCAAATGGTTGATTCGATTGTGCATTAATCCCTCTTTTGGGTTCATCAATTTGGATCTTGCATTTGTGCATTTGGGGATAAAGGTGGAATATCTTATCTTCCTCATAATCACAATTGCAATACACATACAATCAACACAATTCAATTTAAATGCAAAGGTTAGGGAAATACACAATGAAACCCTAATAAAACTAAATAAACAACAAAAAAAGAAAGATTTTTCTTCCTTTACACAATGGAACAAAGATTATGCTTTCAGAAATGCATAAAAGTCAAGTATTCACTAAAGTGATAGATAACACTGACAGAGTGCACACCATCGGTAAAGGCAAAGAACCAAAGTCACAGTGATACCCAATGAAGAAAAATCACAGGATGCCCGACGAGCTGAAAATAGAATTACCCGATGAGTAAAATCTAATGATGCCCGACAGACAGAGATCCCAAGGCTGACTAGAGTCACACCGATGGAACTAGAATTTTTCACCAATGACTAACTGGAAAGTTGATCGAAAGAACAGAGAGTTCAGAAAATGAAAAAATATCTAGCTGGCAAGAGCTAAAGATAGACTTAACTGGTTGTTTTCATTGTTTTATTTGACCAGAGTCAAGTGATTGATTTAAAGAAGATTTGTATAGTTGGAAAAAAGATAACTATGAGATAAATCAGGAGTTAAGCTTTAAATTAGATTGGCTAGATTGTTTTTCACGCCAAGAATCAAGAATCAAGAAATGGTGAATATCATGTCTATATAAGAGAAAAGCTTAACTCATTTCTGCATCACATAAAAGGGGATGAATAGAAAGACGATGCTAAAGAGAAACTAGTGAAGGATAACTTCATATAGTCCTAATCAATCAAGCTGAAGGAGAGCTAAAGAACTCTGCAGATACCGACAAACAGTGAAGCACAGCATCACAAAGCAGAAAGTGTGGAGCACAAAGAATTGATTTGATACATTGATCAAAGAGGTTTTATTGATTGGTTGTTAAGTTTAAGGATATGTTTTTGAAGACACTGATTCACCCCCCCCCCCTCTCAGTTATTACTAGCACTATAATCTTGTTTCTTCCTTAGCTTTTCTTCAACCTTGATTGCAATTTGGTGGCATTTCTGAATGGTATCTGGAGTCAAGAAACTCATTTCATCTTGTATGGTCCACTTGATACCATTAAGGTATCTATCTACCTTTAATTTCTTATCTTATACAACTCTACACCTCATACAAAGCCTTTGAAATTCTTTAGTATAGGAGTTTACATCTAGGTCCTTTTTTCTTAGACTTTGTCTTCTTTTATGTAGTTGGATTTCATAATCCTCGGGGATATAAGCATCTCTAATTTTTGTAACCATAGCTCTCCATGTGGTAATGTGATTCTTTCCTTCCTTCTCTCTCTCATCTTGGCTAAACTTCCACCAAGTGAGTGCAGACCCTCTAAGTTTGGCTTTAGCACCTTTCACCTTTTGAGCCTCAGTGATGCCATCACACTCAAAGTGATTTTCTAGTCCTTCCATCCAATCTAGGACTACCTCTGGTTCCATCTTTCCACTAAAGATAGGAAATTCTTCTACTTCCTTACCACTCATTTCTTTTAAAGCTTTCAAGAATGGTTCCTCATTCAGGATAGGGTCAGCTTCAGGTACTTCATCATCTATGGAAATCTCTTTGCCTTTCCCTTCAACCTTATCCTTTACTTCTTCTGCTTTCACATCCACTTCATCTACATTTTTCTCTAATTGAGCCAATCTGTATCTAAGCATCCTATTCTCCACTTCTTTCTCATCTACCTTCTTTTCCAACTTTGCATTGTTCACCATTTTAGACTCTCCAACTGATTATTTTGGTTGAAGCATTCACCACAATCCTGATCAAACAAGCTCTAATACAAATCTGATAGAAGTTCTCCTAGGTGTGCTTGCACAAACTCTACTAAGGAATTCACTTGTCCTAGTCTTCTTAGGATCCCAATCTCACTTCTAGGACCCCTATAGTCTCAAGTATCCAAGACTAAGACTATCCTAACTCAACTCCAAGAGTTAGTCTCCTTGTGCTTAACCTTGAAGGACAACTACCAATAGTTGTGTCTCAATTCTTCACTCAAACTTGAAGGATTCCAAATGCAAATCCTTCATATCAACTTCACCAATACTTCAAGGGTTGTGTCCACCATGAAAAATTCCTTTGAAATCCTTACAACTCCATTGGAATGGTTCTTCAAACTCCAATCAGTCGAGTTCAAGACTGACTTTCCATTTGGTCCTATTAGGCCTAATTGCACAATTAGCCCTATCCAGAGTGTTTTTCTGGATTATTTCCCAAAACTTGCAAGTAACCCCAAAAAAAAACTTAGGATCCTGACACCCTTTTCCAAGACCTAAAATATTTTCAAGGTCTTAAGCCCCTAGATCATCCGTACAGTAGTATCCTAGATTATAGGGAAAATAGAGTTAATTGGGTTCCTAAAATGTAGTCCACTGATTTCTACCTAGAAATCTATCTAAATGGATTGGTAGAGACCTTATCTCTTTGATAGTGATCTATAATACCTTATATCTTTTGAAACCACTCTTGGTTTGTATCTCCCAAACACTCCCTTGTATATGCATTCAAACTTCTCTCTGTCATACACCTAACTAGATAGTCATTGCTTGCCTAGGGCATAACCTTAAAATTAGTAAGTTGGCCCTTCAGACCTCCTACTTGAGTATTTACACTATACAAAGGCTCCCCTACCATATTCATCTACATCTTTAATATTTTCACGGTTGGATTCTATGGGGGAGCCATGAAACTAAAAACCACTCCATCTCCTACAACAACTACACTAATTCCTAAATAATATACCAAGCCTAACTAATCAACTCAAAAAAACTTTGCCACTAAATGAAAAAGTCTTACAAATACTTATAAAACATGGATCCAACATTGAAACAAGTTATTTAATCCATCTAAACCATTCTACACTTAAAGCAAGTCGATTGTTGCAGAGAACCAGAACACGGTGCTTTTATTCACTTTCAAAATCTTGCTACATCACACACTTACCTCGGGAAATGAGCCTCAAGGTATCTAAATATGCCTCCATGATTTTAGGCCACTACCATTCATATCCCTTTCCTACTTTGAAAAGAATAATGAAAATTTGTCGATGTTGCATGCAACATTTTAGCATCTTTTGCATTAATGATGAAAACTAACTTTTATGACCTCTAACTTACATCAACTGATGAATAAATATCATTTATTCCTTTTTAGGAACTTTTCACACCTTTTCTAAGTCTCAAACACTTTTAGACCACATTTCCCACTTTAGGCCTAAACTAAGGACTTACTACAAAGCAATAAAATTAGATAGGATTGAGTACTAACTACTAATCCTTCTAATCACACACTTGAAAGACCTTCTAAGGTTAAAAAAAAAAAGTCACTAAATTGTCTAGAGTTATTTACAAGCCAAAATTGAACTAAGACTTTAGGAATAGCCTAGGTGATCCTGCACCACTTTCTTGATCATTAAGTGAGGCTGAAATATATGTAACCTATGGATTTTCTTCTATACCGAGATTGACTGTTATTGTATCTTCAATCAGGATGGAGGATTTTTCTAGATGTAAAGATATAAATGGAAGGTCAATTCGCCCTCCTCTAGTGCCCTGGAGAGGCTTTCACTAGAGGATATGTCCTTTATTTTATTTTTTTCTTCATCCAAAGGTTCCTTCGAGAGGTTTTCACCGAGGGATGTCTTATTATTATTTTGATTTTGATTTTCTTTCTTATTTTTGCGACTAAGAGTGTTGACCTGGCTACTGAAGTAGGCTTTCTTTTTATAGTGAATTTGATGTTTGTAGTCTTGGATATTCTTAAGTCCAAAGAGTGCCAACACTACCTAATCCAAATCACATATGTCCAAGGATGGTAGTGAATCTTGTTGATCCCAATCAATTAGTTCAGGGTTTCTGAGGGGAAGGTTAGGGGATGAAAGGTCAGCATTTGTAATGGTGTGGACATAGGTACAGTCATCAAGGTCATCTTTAATATATTGGAAAGGTAATTTAAAGAACTCTTCATCGGTGTCTGAATCAGATTCAACTAAGCAATATTCCCTGGTGAAGTTCATCTTAGCTTCTAAGGAAACCAATCCTTTTCCACGTGGATAGCCCTTTGCTTCAGTGAGGGTCTTCCTTCCTATTTCGTTTGCTCCAAGAACGGTACCGTGATATCTCATGCTTTTAACAATGGGAGTGTCTTTCACATATTTTTCTTTAGGGAAGGTTACTAGTTTCTCTTCTTCATCCTTGTAAAGCAATTCTAGGACATTAGATTCCATGTGTTCGTCTGCTAAAGATTCCCAATGTTCAAAAGTATTCTTTTTGCATCTCATGGTATCTTTTTCTCTTGAGGGACTACTTGGGAAGGTATGCCATAAGACTTTGGGGACAAGGGGAGTTGTCCAATGCACATAGAAATTTCAAACTTATATTCCCTCATGCCTTGATTGGTGAACATTATTTTTTTTGACTCATGAATCTTTTCTTCAATAAATTTTTCCTTTCCTTTAGATTTGTCTGGGGTAATTTATGATGTCGCTTCAGTAATTTTAGAGGAATATTTTTGTATTACAGGTGGGTTGGGATTCTCCTTTTCAATAGGTCGACCAAACTCATTCAAAGGACAATAATTTGATTGTTTACCCTCCAATATTTTTTAATATTGGAAATGTTATGGGTCTCTAGGAATATTTATTTCTCTTCCATGATGTGGGAACTTTAAATATTGATGATATGTAGAAGGTACACTTTTGATAGCATGTATCCATGGTCATCCCAATAAGATGTTATATGGAAGATCAAGGTCATGCACATGAAAAAATGTTTCAATTACATTCAGGCCCACTTATAGAGGGATTTTTATCAATCCTTTACTCTCCCTTTCCCTATCATCATAGGCCTTTATTGTGATTCTTTTATTTACATCAGGAAGGTCTTCAGAAAGACCAATGTTTCAGATCATTTTTAATATATATAAATTGGGACCAGATACACCATCTATAAGGGCTTGTTTGATCTTAGTGGAATGAATTTTGGATTCAATATGGAGTGATTTGTTATGATGGAGATATGTACCACATAAATCTTTGTCAGTAAAGACCAACTATTCTTGTGCAACTAAATTCCCAATCATAGCTTGGAATTGGGAAGAGTTGATGTTTTCAAGAACATGTGACTCATTAAGGGAATTTTCTAGAAATTCCTTATGCATGGGAGATGTGCGAAGAAACTTGAGGATAGATATCTATGCAGGAATTTTTCCTAATTGAGCCAATAAATAATAGCGTAAAGTGGGCTAAGTGGCTATAGATGGTGTGGTTAGTGGATTTGCAGAGGTCGGTGGATTAATAGCAGCCTGATCAATGACTCTTTCTCTTTGGGTGGTAGCATTGCAATTTGCACCTTTTAGTGTTAGAGTGTTTACATGGTTTTCATATTATTCAATGCATCCACAGATTGCATCAAAACCAAAGATATTGTTCTCTTCTAGACTTCCACATGTTCGATCTTTGTGTGTGATGGTGTTTCTAGAATAATCATATGGAATGGCATTGGATGCGTTGTTCTAATTGTGTTTTGGAAATGTCCCATGATAGACTTTTAGTTTTGTGTTTGATGATGATGGAGTTTGTCCTTCAACCTCAATTTTTCCATCATCTATAAGGTCTTGGAAAAAATATCTTAGTTCCATGCATTTCTTGGTATCGTGCCCTTTGATGCAATGGTATTCGCAATATTCATTATCTTTATACCATGTGGGCTTGGGTTTTTTTTCATCAAATGATCAAGTAATAGGATATAACATCATCCCTTGATCTACTAATTGTCAAAATACCACATCAAGTGACTCTGCGAGACAAGTTAATTGTTGGTGTTGTCTTGAACCAGCATTATTGGTATTATTTGTGTTGTTTTTATTTTGAGGAAACATATAGAACTGATTACAGGGTTGTTGTTGAGATTTTTATTGTTGCAATGAATTGTTCTGATTATTATTGTTGTTGTTATGATTGTTGTGATTATTCTGATTGCCCTGATTAGATGTCTAGAGGTTTTGGACATGCTTGGTATCTGTCACTCCATCATTGGTGACCCTTTTTTTTACTCCAAGATTTAGGTTTGTCATTAAAATAAGGGGTATAGTGTTTAATGGCACCTTTCTCAAAAACCCATCCTCAATTTTTTTTCCTTTGTTAACAAGAGACTCAAAGGTGTTATGTGAGGCCATTTTCATCTGGAATGACATTTTAGATACAAAATTTCTAGTAAAGATATCAATCAGGTGATTATTGGGTATTTTCTATGGCATCCAATTTGCAATGTGTCTCCATCTTCGTAGAAAGTTGGAAAAGGTTTCTCCATTATTTTTCTTGGTGTTACACAAATCCCTCAATGATTCTTGGTGTTCGATGTTGTAGGAATATTGTGCATCAAATTTCTTTGCAAGGTGAAAGAAGGTGGATATGGATCCATGAGGGAGGGCCATGAACCATTCCAGAGCAGGGCCGGTGCCAAGATTCCAAGTGAAGAGTGTTTTTAGGTAATTCTTGTTGGAGGTGACCTCTTTGCATGCAATATAAAATTACTTGATTTGTTGGACCAGGCATGTCTCTCCCTTGTATTTCTCAAATTTAGGGATCTCAAATTTTGGAGTAAATTGTTGCATGGTTATTAACTTATTGAACAGGTAAGGAAATATCTCATCAAAGGAGAATTCTTTCTTTCCCCCATTTTGCAGGCTATGCACAAGGTTATTAAGCTCATTGACTTGTTAAATCAAGAGCACTATGAGGTGTGAATTACAGTCTAAAAGATTATCCTCCTCCCATTTGTGAGGCTGAAAATCCTATTGATGTCATTCCAATTGTACGGGGCATGTAATGATAATCCTAGGACATTTTTTGAGTGGATACCTTCATGGTGGATGACGAAAATGTGAATTGTGATAAAAAAAAATTGGATGTGTAGATAAAGGGATAGAATTCTTCCCTATAAAAAAATACTAGCACTGGAAATGGTAGAGGTATTAGTTTTGGTATGGGTGCTAATATGTGAGTTCATATTGGGAAAGACACTAAGGAGTTGTTGAATTTATTCCCCTAACAATTGAAACTTTGGTTACAAGGTTAATACAGGGATTGATGTAGAAGTTCCACTAGAAGTGACCTTTACTTTGTCTTGGGATTATGTTTCATTAGAGGTTGAGGTTGAGGTTGTGTTTGTGTTTAGAGTGGTTGTAGCCTTGATGATATTGTTGACAAGGAGAGATTCATAGAAATCAGTGGGCACTGTGACACCATTATTGATAAGGTTTAGGAAAATCTCTCCACTAATCTAATTAATGGACTTCTCAACCATATCTAAATTGTATGTATCACTAAGTAAATAATTCACCTTAATAGGTCTTTCATCTTGATCCACCAATTCATTTTCTTCAGGGGCATTGGTGATGTCTTCAACATGTGCTATATGGCCTTGGAAGAATGGATGAGAAAAATTATTCTCATCGTCATGGTTGGTGTTTTCTTGTGTGCGCCTCATGTTTTTAGCTTGGGATAAAGTAACTACCATACAATGGTGACCTTTCAAAGATGAAAGGTGAAAGATGAAAGAAGAAAGATGAAGTTTTGGAAGATTTTATGATGAGAAAAAATGGAACTAGGAGGAAGGGTTTGGACTTGATTTGATTTAAATTTGGATTTGGATTGATTAAATTGGATTAAGTTGATTGAATTTGATTTGATTTTATTGAGATTGATTGATTTAAATTGAATTGGATTTAATTAGATTTAAAGGATTTGAGATAAAAATGTAGGTGAGACAAGACCTTATGATGATACAAACACAAGGGATTGATTTGGATAATATCTTCTTGTAATTGTAGATAGACTTATGATCCCCAAAAAAATAGGAGAAGATTAATGGAATTAATTATTTGAGACATACTAATGTTCTGCAAGCAATAATTTGATTAAATGTGTTTGTTAGAAGTGAGGGTCTATAACACTTTTGATTAAAATCTTTCAACCTAAGGAGGATGAAGGAATTAAAGATCAAAATTGATTTGATTGTACTCCAAAGATGTTTGATTTTGGTCCAAGAGTCAAAGTAGAAGGAATGATGATCTTGTGAAGATAAGGAGGTGATGAATGATTTTTTTATTAGATTCAAGGTTCAAAGGTCAACAATGAAGCTCACCTAGTCATATCTCTCAAAATGAATAAAGGCATGATTCACATGATTTTTGGCCATGATACGGAAAACCTTTTTGTTGAAGATGATGGAATCAAATTTCCCAGTGTCTTTAGTTTCTTGCTAAACTTATTTGGTTATATGTTGGTATTCTTTGGATTTCCTATTAGCTTCTTTCTTCTCTTTGTAAACACGGGGAACCAGGATTTTTACTTTCTTATGCTTTCCTGAATTGGTCATGTCCTGTAGAGAGAATATTGGTTTTGACTAGGTAAAAGTGTGTTTTGTGACAAATGATTTTGAGGTCTCTTAGGAAATTGGATTTATGATGTTTTTGCAAGGTTTTATTTCTCTTTGTTTTTAAGTGGAGATGATAGTTCTCAGACACAGATGACAATCTACGGAGATGACAGTCTTAGGTCAGAAATGATACTCTTAGGTTAGAGACACCACCCTCAGGTCAGAGACAACAGTCTCATGGCAGAGACAATAGTTTTATTTTGGAGAGGTTTTTTGACTATTTTGATGAGTTTTGATCAATTAGATTTGTTTGGTCTGGTTCTAGGTCAATCTGTTCAATGGAAAGAATTGGTTTTCAACCATTCAAATCATAAGGAAAAATAACATTCGTATGTCTGAAAATAGTCCAGCAAGGGACAAAAAAACCTTGCAGGACCCAAGCAGTAGTGATAATGAAGATGATATGAAATAATGTATCTTCGAGGTGTGTATGTTCTAGTTAAATCACAATGAAGATAGTCAAGTAGATTCTACCCTAACGAATCAGCATAGCACAAAAACCTTCACTCGCAAACTTAGGCTCACTTCAAGAGATAATCAGAATACGGTCATTGTCAACCACCCAATAGGTTAACAATATCATATTAGCTGAATCTAAACACTCAGGAAGGCATGATATGGTGAGTGTATTGGGTAGATTACTATCCTCCTTCCACTTATATTATCACGCTTTTGGTGGTAAATCATGTAGCTTCTATACTAAGGTGTTTAGTCATTGAATCCATTTGCAACTATCCCTTGTAGTCCTATAAATAGGATTGAGGCATATTTATGAAGATCTCGATAGCTATAAGTGATATATATGGGTCCTTGGTTCTTTTAGGACTCCAAGATATCAATCCTAAAATACCACCTTCTTCAACTTAAGAAAACTACTCGGTGAGGTAGGTAAAATAGAACTACCGAGAAACTAGAATAACCTTCGAGCACACTCGGTGAAGCCAACCACGCATAGTAACCAATTTCAAATGAGAACTTTCCTAGTTATTGAGCACCAAGAGGTTTTTGAGCCACAACTTCCTTTCCTTCTTAATGAATTGGAAAATAACTTATAGATTTGAGTACCCTTTAGGGACTTATGCAAAAATCTAAAGTTGTATGAACCAACTCTACTCCACCACCCCTTAATCCTTACTGTGTTCACAGACCTTGTTCCAAATCAACGTCTACCAATTCAAATACTATGCTTGTCTAACTGTCTACGCATATTCATCACTCTAGGCTAAATACATGGGCTTATTTAGCCTATGGCTTGATGGATACGATAGCAGACCAAAACTTCCCTTCCTGAACCTTAGGAATCCTAAAATACACATCTGTAACTTGCATTTCCCAAGTGGTCGAGGAATCCCACTAGTAAGATGGCAAGTCAAGGTTCCAACTTTGAATCACACTGAACAGACGAGGTTTTCCTGTACAATCTAAAAAAAATTAATGGACCTCCCTCCTATGATCACAAATTAATTCAAATCAGTTACATTTCAAATTTAACACATTCTACTTAATTCCCATGCAACACAAAAAATAGAGAATTATTTAGGAAATAAAATGTTGTCTTTATTCGATCCACCATGAATTGTACAATGTTATCAATCTCATACAATTTCAACTTATGTCCATCAACTTGACTAACTCCTATTTCAACCAACTCCTTCATGGATAGGCTTGATTTCTAGAAATAGACCATTTCTAATTACCACAACCAACTTTTGAATGGTTATGACCATTGAGACACCAACTTGCAATCGCTTGGTAACTTGTTAACAACATTTAGATACCGACCTTGCCAGTCTAGTTTTTAGAAAAACTCCTAGACTTAACACTAAATTATTATCAGTCTAAGGAGACCCAAGGCTTATAAAATAAATTTGGGACCCTTAGCCTTACAAAAATGAACCAAACAAACATCATTGGTTTGATCCTAAGGATCCAACCTTATTACATCAAATGAAACCCTTGGGGTGCTCTGCAGCATACTCCTCGGGTTTAAAAACAAATCAATTCTCTTAAGTTGTAATATTTGTAAGAGTTGATCCATCTTCATTAATAGACTCCTTGGTCATCCATGTGGCATCCTTAGAAGGTGTATTCTTCCACTTAACCAAGATCTCAAAATATGATCTCCTGCTTGTCTTGTGACTTATTCTTTTGTCTAGAATACACTCTATCTTAGGATTTGGTAGCTTTGGAAGGTTTTCTTGCAAGTATATTGGATTTGTACCTAGTCACCTACATCACAAACATCACTAATAGAACCCTTATATGCAAAACTTTCAGATACATTAAATATTGGAGACAAACCAATATCAAAGGGTAAATCAATTTTGTATGCATTGTTTCCACATCTTTTGAGGATCTAGAAAGGTCCAATCTTCTTCATCATTAATTTGGTGTACTTTTATTTAGACAATATCTCCTTCTTCAGATGCATCTTTACCATATCTCCCACTTGATATTGCAAATCTCTTCTCTTCTTGTCAGCATTATGTTTATACTTGTTGGTCACATTTTTCAACTTGTCTTGTACCTGTTGATGAATCTCTTTTATTACCTCTGCAAATTCCTCTTCTTGTGCACTTCTTTTATCCATTTCTTTGACATCTCTTAACTCCAAGACACCTCGTGGGTGTGAAACATAAACAATCTGGAATGGACTTAGGCCAGTGCTTTTGTTTACCGAGTCATTATATGAAAATTCTTTCTGTGACAATATAGTATCCTAACTAGTTCCATGTTTCTTTTTAAGACATCTTAATAGGTTACTGATAGACCTATTTATCACCTCTATTTAACCATCTAACTAAGCATGATAAGCCAATGAAAAACATAGATTTGTTCCCAATCTCTTCCAGAGAGTCCTCCAAAAATGTCATATAAACTTATAATCCCTATCTGAAATAATGTATAATGGAAACCATGAAGTCTAGCAATCTCTTTAAAGAATACTTCTGCAATATGAGATGCATCATGGGTTGTTTTACAAGGTAGAAAATGATCCATTTTGGAAAATCTATCCACAACTACATACACATTGTCACCAGATTTAGTTTTAGGGAGCCCCAACACAAAGTCCATACTTATCGAACCCCAAGGCTTGCTAGGGATTAGAAGAGGTGTATACAAACCTGCATTTGAAGTGTGACCTTTGGCTTTTTGACACACCAAACACCCCTCCACATACTTTCTTACCTATGTCATCATCTTCGTCCAGAAGTAGAATCTAGTCCTCACAAGTTCAAGAGTTTTATCAACTCTAAAGTGTCCTTCCAAACTACCACAATGCTTTTCCTTGATCATATTCTCTCTCATAGGACCTTTGGGTACACAAAGATAACTGTCTACAAATAGTAGTCCTTCTTGTAAAATGAAATTAGAAAATTCAGTATGATACCGATCACTCATATCTATGCAAACTTGATAAGCCTCCTTGAAATATTCATCACTCAGGTTCATGTCCTTCATAGAGTGGATCCCTACACTTTCCAACTGAACCTCCTTCACTGTTAGATTTCTCCTACTAAGGGAATCTTCTACTTTATTGGCTATCCCTTTCTTATGCTTGATGGTGAAGGTTTAGGATTGCAAAAACTCCATCCACTTCAGATGCATGTGTTTCAAATTTTCATGTCTATTCAAGAAAATGAGAGCATTGTTTTCAGTAAACACAACAAACTCCTTCGGTAGAAAATAATGTCTCCACTTTCTAAGTGAATGGACCATATCATAAATATCTAAATCATAGGTTGAGTACTTTTGTTTTGCTTCATTTATTTTTTCACTAAAGAGGGCGACATGCCTCCCTTCTTCACTAAAAACTCCTCCAATAGCCTTATTACTAGCATCACATTCAACTGTGAAAACTTTATGAAAATCTTGTAAAAATAGCATGGGTTGATCTGCCACTCTCCTTTTCAAATACTCAAATTCTTTTTTTGTATTCTTAGACCACACAAAGTTACATTTCCTACCCCCTTTATAGTATCTATCATGGGAGCACAAACACCACTGAAATTTTTAATAAATTTCCTATAAAAAATTGAAATTCCATGAAAATGTTTTACCTCTGATGTAGATCTTTGGGTTGGCCAATTTAGTATTGCTTCTACCTTAGTGGAGTCCATCTTGAGACTATCTTGTGATATCGCAAATCCCAGAAACACAAGTTCCTCTTGCAAGAATACATACTTTTCCAATTTTTTCTTCAATTTCTCATCATGAAGTTTCTTCAAAACCAAATTCAAATGTCTTAGGTGCTCATCTCTATCCTTACTGAATATCAATATATCATCTAAGTATACCACAAAAAAATATTTAATGTAAGGTTTGAAGACTTCATTTATAAGTCTCATAAAAGTGCTTGGGGCATTAGATAGCCCAAAAGGAATTACTAGCCACTCAAAATGACCCTTTGTTGTCTTGAAGGTTGTCTCCACTCATCTCCTTCTCTTATCCTTATCTGGTGATAGCCACTCTTTAAATCTACCTTTGAGTAGTAATTTTCCCCTCCTAGTCAATCCAATAGGTCTTCTATCCTAGGCTTCATAAACCTATACCTTATGGTGATTTTGTTTATAGCTCTAGAGTCTATACAAAGTCTCCATGTCCATTTTTTCTTGGGAGCTAACACTCCATGGACTACACATGGGCTGATACTCTTTCTTATGAACCCTTTAGTCATCAATTCTTCAATCTATCTTGCAATCTCCTTGTTCTTCTCTAGAGTCATTTTATAGGCTACTTTGTTTGGTAAGGTTGCACCAGGGGTTAGGTCTATACAATGACCGAAATATCTTTGTGGTGGTAAAGTATCCAAGATACTACCTGCAACTATCTTCTTATATTTGTCCAACAATTCTTTCACTTCTTTAGGACTTGCACTCCTTTCCTGCACCTTGTATTTAGGTTTTACTACAGGTGTTTCTTTCTGTCACAAATAATGCAAAGCAGGGTGTGTCTTTTAAATTTAGGGATTTCATGAACTCTTTTTCCCCTACAAGTATTACACTGGTCACTACATGTTGTTCCTTTCCATCATCAGGGAGTGGGGACATAGTGTAGCTTATCCCATCCTTAGTCACATAATATATGTTTTTCTTCCCATCATGTTTTGCATCTACATCATACTGCCAGGTTCTACCTAGAAGTAAATGATAGGCCTCCATCTCTACTACATCACATAGGATCTTACCTTTATACTCCCCTATGGTGAACTCTACCCAAACTTCCTCACTGATTAGGGATTATTGTTCCTTATTCAACCATGAGACTCTATAGGGATAAGGGTGATGGATCTTTAAAATTTTAAGTTTATCAACCATTTCTTTAGAAGCCAAATTATCTGTGGAACAATAATCTACTATAACTTTGCATACCTTACTATTCACCTTGCAAGTGGTCTTGAACAATGTCTTCCTTTGTGGTGGCTCCTTGGTTGTGGGAACCTTCAAGAGTGTTCTATGAAACATCAAAAACTCACCTTGTTTAGGGTCTGCAGGTCTAGATGTTGATGTGTGATATGAGGATGCACTGTGACTATCATCTTCTTGAGTCAGTTGTACTCTTTTGTCTCCCCCTTTCTTATTAGTACCAAGCTTCTCAGGGCATCAAAATGATTTATGTCCAACTTGATTGCAAGTAAAACATCTTCCTATGAACACACTCGGTCCTCTACCCCCAAATCTTCCTTTTCTATTAGATATTCTCCCTCTAAAGCTGCCTCTGTGATTTTTTTCACCACCTTGGTCTTGATTTGTCATCTCTCCCTGAGGTCTTGGATATGTTCCTCTTCCTCCAAATCTACCCATTCCTCTGAAGTCTCCTCCTCTTCCTCTAATATTCTTCTCTCCCCTCCTTTTGTTTTTCTCCTCAATTTTAAGTGTCATTTGAAAACATTTATGCAGTGTCTCAAGATTAAACAAACTCAGTTCATCTTGAATTCTATACCTAAGTCCATTCAAGTATTTTTCCAACTTCTACTTCTCATTCTCGGGAAGTTTTTCCTTAAGAGACATTTTATGAAACTCTTCTGTGTAAGAGCTTACATCTGAGCCCCTCTGCCTAAGATTTTGTAATTTCTTGTGCAACATCACCTCATAGTCTTCAAGTACAAATTGTTTATTTACCTTTGTAACCATCCTCTTCCATGTAGATATGGGATTCTTTTCTTCTTCTATCCTTTCATTCCGAAGGAAATTCCACCAACTAGGGGTTGGGCCCTTCATCCTTGATTTTTCTATCTTCACTCTCTAACTTCCCCAAATGTCATCACACTCAAAATGATTCTCAAGAGTCTCCAACCAATCCATAAATTCCTCTGGATTTAACTTACCATAAAACATAGGTATGTTTTCTCTCCCTTTCTTCCCTACCCTTTCAAGGGCTTCAAGAAAAAGGTCTATGTTCTGCAAGTAATCCATCCTACCTAGGGTTGTCTTCTTCACCCACTTCTTCTTCTTCTTCTTCATCAGAGTCTTCTCCCCCCTTATTCATTTTACCCTTCAACTTTTCTAATTCTCTTTTCATAGCCCTATTCTCAGCTCTTACTGCCTTACTTTTTTCCATTTGTTCTTTGACTAGTTTTGACAATTCCACATTGGTCATCCTCGTAGGGACTTCTCTTTCTCCTTCTTCTCCTTCTAACATCCTGATTTTACTTATTTTCCCAATAGAATCTTTTGCACTCTGATACCACCTAAGGTAGAGCTCAATAGCCAAAAGTGTTATCTATGGGACCTTGGTTCTTTTAGGACTCCAAGATATCAATCCTACAATCCCACCTTCTTCAACTTAAGAAAAACACTTGGGGAGGCAGGTAACAATGAAGTACTGAGAAACTATTATAAGCACCGAGAACACTCGGTGAATCCAACGGAGCACAGTAACTGAGTTCAACTGATAACTTTCCTAGTTACTGAGAACCGAGAGGTTTCTGAGCCAAAACTTCCTTTCCTTCTTAATGACTTGGAAAATAAATTATAGATTTGAGTACCCTTTAGGGACTTATGAAAAACTCTAAATTTTTATGAACCAACTCCACTCTAGCACCCCTTAATCCTTACTATGTTCAGGGACCTAATAGGCCTACTTAGGCTTGGTTAACAAACCAATTATCTAGGAATGGGTACACCGAGTGATCCAACACCTTAGAGATGTTCTTCTACCCCAAATTGTTCCAAATCACCATCTACCAATTCAAATACTCCGCTTATCTAACTGTCTACACATATTCATCACTCTAGGCTAAATACATGGGCTTATTTAGCCTATGGATTGATGGATACAATAGCTGACCAAAACTTCTCTTCCTGAACCTTATGAATCCTAAAATACACATCCCTAACTTGAATTCCCTAAGTGTTCAAGGAATCCCACTGGTAAGATGGCAAGTCAGGTTTCCACCTTTGAATCATACTGAACAGACAAGGGTTTCTTGTACAATCTGGAAAAAAAACAAATGTATCTCCCTCCTATGATCACAAATGAATTCAAATCAGTTGAATTTTAAAGTTAACACATTTGACTTCATTCCCATGCAACAAAGAAAATAGAGAATTATTCAAGAAATAAAATGTTGTCTTTATTCAATCCACCAAGAATTGTATAATGTTATCAATCTCATACAATTTCAACTTTTTTCCATCAACTTGACTAACTCCTATTTAAACCAACTCCTTCATGGACAGGCTTGATTCCTATAAATAGACCATTTCCAACGAATACAACCAACTTTTGAATGGTTATGACCGTTGGGACACCAACTTGCAGCCGCTCGGTAACTTTTTAACAACATTTAGTTACCGACCTTGTCAGTTTAGTTTTTAGACAAACTCCTAGACTTAACACTAAAGTTTGATCAGTCTAAGGAGACCCAAGGCTTATAAAATACCTTTGAGACCCTTATCCTTACAAAAATGGACCAAACAAACATTATTGGTTTGATCCTAAGGATCCAACCTTATTACATCAAATGAAACCCTTGAGGTGCTTTGCACCACATATAGCCCTATAAGTACTTAGATAATGTAGTCATGCACGTAGGATTGACGTATTACAGCCCTACAATAACCAAGCATAAGAATAAATTTGTAGAATAGCCATGTCCTTTGATACTTTAATCTCAAGGAGACTTTTTATTATACTGGTTTGGAAGAGGATGGCTTGGGGCCTTGTTCCCACTTGAGTCATCCCGAGAGATTTTTTCCTCAATCGGCAGGCTCACTAAAAGGTAGTGTAATAAATGAAATAGATTAGCAACTTAGGAGTCTGGATTTCTGATTTTCCACTAGGGAAAAGAGCATAATCTCCTATCCATGTTGTTTTCTCCCAATCACATCAAAAAATTTGTTCATTCCCAAGGTTACTTTCTAAGTAAGATATCAAATGACTGTAGGTTTCTGATTGTCTTATAAAGACAAGAGCGTACTCCCCTATCACTTAACAAAACACTAGAAGTAAACCTTTATTAAGATGCCTAAGAAATCATGGAATGAAGACACAATGTTTATTCGTATCTCCTAGGCAACCTGCAAAGCACAAAGTGAGTAGTATAATGTTTTTCAAAGATTTATACTAACATCCTGCAATCAAAATATCATTAGTTTTCAAAGTCAATCTTCAGATTCGTGGTACTGCAAAAAAATAGATAAATCAGTAACAAAAAATCCTACAAGAAACTCAAGATTTTTAGTAATAGAGCACAGACAAAAAATTTTAGGTCGGAGATGACAATCTGTGCAAACTATGCAAACGACAGTCAAACTATGCAAACGACAGTTAGATGCGTAGATGAAAGTTGACAAAAATATTAGAAAGCTTAACAAAGTTATACCTGACATGTGTCAGCATGAATTTCAAAGAGCACAAACAACCCAACCAAGATGCAGATGACAATCTGCAGAGTAAACAGTCAACCTACGCAGACAAAAGTCAACAAAAATACCATTAAGCTTAATAAAGTTATACCTGACATGTGTCAGCACAGATTTTGAGAAGTGAAGACAAATGAACCAAGGTGCAGATGACAATTTGTGGAGACAAAAGTCAACCTGCGTAGATGACAGTTAAAAAAGTAGAGTCAGTCAACTGTGATTAAAGAATTTTAAAATTTTTTCCAGCACTTAACCATGTAAAAGTATATATCTAACAGAAACCCGAGAGTTAAAAATGTAAAATAGCACAGAAAATAGTTTTAATCATTTAAAAATATGTCCTTTTTTTTAATCATACTAGAGACGACGGTCTCAGGTCAAAGATGACGATCTACATAGACAACAATTTGTGCAGATGACCATCCTAGGTTGTAGATAACTCTGTGTAGATTGCAGATGACAATGCATGACTAGGTCCGAATAATGGCAAAAAAATTTAAAGTCTTAAATTTTCAAGGATGTAGGCCCCACCAAGAATGCCTAAATGTGTATGATGAAAACCTACATGTGTGGAACAAGCTCAGACATGCAAATTTTAGTTATAAATCTCAAATATACACATATTAATAAAGCTTGTAAATACACAATAGCTTCCAACATAAGCTCTGATGAGTGCACCCAAGACTTTTTTATTTTCTCTTAGAGAGGAATGTGGGTGTGCTCTCCCAACGCAAAATTGAAATATCACTATTGATTAATGATGAAAAATGATACTAAATGCAAAACTAAATGAGATGACATTGAATGAACTCAAGAACTAGTTATGAAGAACTAGCCTCAAATATTCAATGCAAATATGAGTAGAAATGAAACTAATGCAATATCCTAGTATTGAATGCAAAATCTAACAGTTATAAATGAAATGCAACTACCATATTAAATGTAAAAACTACCAAACATGTTAATCAAAATCTATAAATCGATGCAAATAAATCTAAGCACAAAATAGCATGATAACTCTAGTATGCAAAATAAAAGATGATTTAGTCTTGGCAAGGCTCCTATTTATAGGATTTTGGAGGACTTGGGTGAGGTGGATCTCATGTGGCATCCACATAGGTGCCACATGAAGGACACATAAGCCATGCAAGAGTCCAAGTTTGCTCACACATGTATGAGCAACTTGAGATTTGATGGGTCAATTTGTACTTTAAGTACACATGTAAGAGATCTTGTAAGAGATTTCATAAACTTGGTCTAATGAGACATTTTTAGAAAGTGTAAGAATTTGTCACCAAGGTTGTAAGAAATCTTGTTTAGGAAGTTTTAGAAATCTTAGAAAAGGTGAATTTTGGAAATTTGCTCACACATGTGTGATCAAATAATTAGCACTAATGGGTGTAGGAATCCAAAAATTATCATAATTAACCTAGTTAATTAGTGAATAGGCTTATTTTTTTAGAGTGATGTGGTTAGGATAGGATCTAGGTCTATATTTAGGATTAATCTAAATTAGATTTAGACTAATCATTACTTAGTAGAAATTTAAAATGTGGAAGGAATAAATAAATTAAAATTTATTTAAAAGGGGAATGCATTAAATAAAATTTAACACATTTAGGGGAAAGGTATTCAATTAAATTTAAATACCATAAAAGATGAACCAAATTTAATTAAATAGGTGGAAGAATATAACAAATATAATTAATTAATTAATTAAAAATAACTATAATGTTATGGGGGAATATTAATTTAATTGAATTTAATTAATAAGAGTGAAGGGACAATTTTAGGCGTCTACACAACCTCTAAGAAAGAATTTAAGAGATGCAATCACACAAAAAGGTTGGCCTCAAACATAAAAATGAGCTGGCATGACAACATACAAAAAATTCCACTGTAAGATTGGGAAACACAACAACCAACCAGAAAAATGAAGAACACAACAGCCACGCAAAGAATCTACCATAACTTGCCCATGATGAAACCAAATGATGTGTGATCATAGGATAAGCTCCAGGATGAAGTCAAGAACACATTTTCACGATCGCAACACAAAATAACAAGCACCGATCGAGAACTGACCAAGATACCAGAAGTGCCCAACTGGAACAGAACAACAAACAAACAAGAAGGAAAATATTTTTGGTTAATGCAAGATTGCCAAGATCCTAAGATTCTCTTGCATCAGACACCCCAAGTAAAATAAAATATTCCATAAGAGAAACTTATGAACATTTACCAAGTCGTGGAACATAGATCCCATGCTTTCTTGTGAACCAAACATCCTCTTTATCTGCAATACATGTGTTAACACCAGGGCTCAGGTTACTACCTCTTCCCTTTTGCATAACTGGTCTACCTATGTTACAAACCTTCATCTTCTCAACAACCAAGGTCCTTTTTTGCTCCACTTCACCCTTCTTACAGCCAGATACCAACTTTCCTTCATCAGATTTATCTTCAAGATCCTTCTTCTGATCTATTCTAACCTTTGTAGTCTTCTTCTCTAAATAATAACTCTTCACCATACTCAAATTCCTTGCAATTCTTCCTTGTGCTTCCTTCCAAGGAACAAGATTAAACTCATGTCTATCCTTCTCTATTGTGACCAAATTTCTTCTACAATCATGAATAGATCCTTTATCAAATTGCCAAGGTCTTCCCAAGAGAACATGACAAGCCCTCATAGACACCACAACACATAACACTTCATCTATGTATGCTCCAATGCTAAAGTTAACCAAATGTTGCTCTTTTACCTACACCATGTGATCATAAAAAAACCAACCTATCCCATAAGGACAAGGATGTTTAAACTGCTTCAATCCAAGCTTCTGATACCAAGTTGTTAGTACTACCACTCCCCATAAAAACCTTACAACACTTACCTCTTGATTTTCAAATACTCCTAAAAAAATTCCTCCTTTGTAAACATTCATCTTACTTTTTACTCCTAAACAAATAAGAAACTCTCCTATTTTAGGCCCAGGTTCATTTTCCACAACTTCACCAGCAGTCTATTCCTCATGTATCATAAGATTATGTTTACCTATGTTCTTACTAGATCCTTCAGAACATTGAAAATCCATATGTCCTATGCCGCCACATTTTAAAAAAGTGCCTTTGAACTCCTTGCTAATGTTCCCTCTTCTAGGTATTCTCCTATCAGATTCAACTTCAATGGTTTGCTTCTCTTTGCAATTGTTTCTAACTTGCTTTTCTCTTCCTCTAGAGTTACTTTGTATTATCTTCAACTTATCTTTTTCCATTAATGCATACAGTTAAGCATCCTCAATAGTAGAAATCCTCAACATAGTCAACTCATCTTGAATATTAAATCTCAGACCATTAACATGTCTATCCACCTTCTCCTTAGATACTTCTTTGTGACCAGATCTGATACTCATCTTATAGAGTTATTCTGTATATTCTTCCACAATCATGTATTTTGCCTCAAGTTTTGCAATTTCTTGAACAAAACTAATTCATAATCCTCAGGAATGAATTTAGCTTTTAACCTAGCAACCATCACCTTCCATCTAGTGATTTTTGTCTTTCCATTCTCCTCTCTATATTCCTGTAATTCCTTCCACCATAAGGCATCATGACCATTTAACTTAGTCTTTGCTAACCTAACCCTTAGTGGATCTATTATATCTTCAATCTCAAAGTATCTTCTAACTCTCCAATCCAATATATCAAATCCTCAGGATGCAATGAACCAATGAAAGTGGAAACATCCATCCTATGACTTTTACTTGTGATGCAACTCTCATCAATTTCTCCTCATCTGTAGGGATCTCAGCATGAACAATCTCAAGATCTTCAACAACCTCCTCAAATTCTTCTTTAGTCTCAAGATTCCTTCTCAATCCAGTCAACACATTTATGATCTCATTCCTTATCTCAACCCTAAAGTCTTCCATCATTTTCTCTATCCTTCTAGGCTTTATTCTTCTAGGCGGCATCTTTCAATCCTTGGGTGCAACTATCTCTTCAATCAGTGATCTATTACAAGATTCTTCTCCAACCAGTGATCTATAGACACACAAGAAACCTTCTTCCAATTGGTATGCCTTCAACACTTAACAACCAGAAATAACCCTTCCTGGCTACCTTGCTCAAGTCCTTTGTGATTGCAAGTTAGATCTTCAATCTGCGTTCTCATGGTCAACAGGTGTAGGGCTTCACACATAAGGAAATTGGATCTACCAACACAAGAATCTTAAACTCATTCAAATTCTACCTTGTTCAACCTTATTCTCAACCATGCTTCAGCTATGATACCACTTGACGCAGTCAAGGATGGAGAAACCTCAAGCAGATCGGTCCAACCTTGCAACCAATATAAAAAAATAGAAGAAAACAAGACAAATAGGTAAAAATAAGAGATTCAACCTTTTATTATCATTGGAAATTATTTACAATAGATCTGCAACATGTTTTTTCACATGCCAAACATACATTCCAAGAACACAGACCCGATTACACTCAAAACCCTCACAATCCTAGTCAAGTTAAGCCAAATGATCTTATGAGATCACCATGTCCCTTAGGAACAAGTCCATAAGCTTGTAAAGTCATCACAACATCTAGTCGGCCTAGAAAAGATTACATTCCCCAAGAATTAAGTAAATACATTACAACCAAATCCTGTCAAGACATGGAAATCTTAAGAACAACCTTCAAGAAAGAATTTTAGAGATGCAATCACACAAAAAGTTCGGCCTCAAACTTAACAATGAGTTGGCATGAACGATTAAGGAAAATCCCACTAGAAGATCGGGAAATGATTGAGAAACACAACAACCAACCGGAAAAAATGAAGAACACATCAGACACATGAAGAACCTGTCATAACTTACGCACGATGAAACCAAATGATGTGCGATCATAGGATAATCTCTAAGATGAAGCCATCAACACATTGTCACAACCGAAACACAAAATAACAATCATCGATAGACCACTGGCCAAAACACCAGAACTGCCCAATTGGAACTGAATAGCAAACAAACAAGAAGGGAAATCATTTTGGTTGATGCAAGATTGCCAAGATCCTAAGATGACCCTACATCATTTATAATGTCATATACTAGTACTACTACAACTCATAGACATGTTGTATCTTTCAAGGTGACTGTGTAATAGGTAGGCATACGTCATACTATATGTTATGGATTTTGATAAATTATATTTATTAGAGAAAAAATATATCTAAGGTGCATTAAATGGTAATCTAATGAAGTTTAATCAATAATAAAAGGTGACCAAATAATACTTATGTTGCTCCCATTTTACATTGTTATCTTATATCAAATATAAATTGTCGATTCAGGCCACATTTTCCACAACCAGATAAGTTAATCATGAAATGATATTTTCCACCAATGTAACCCTTGGAGTAATCTTTCTAAAAATTGTAACATGTAATATGTTTAATGTAGTTATTATAATTATTTTCTATTCTTAAAAAACTTAGAATTTTACTAAATATATATTCCTCTATCCAACACACAAATTTTTTTTAAAAAAAAAAAACTATTTTTTTAAAACATGACACTTTACTTATTTGTCTTTGTTTCAATAATTTATTTGTTATATAGAAAAAAAATTATACATTATGAGGAATTATGTGCAAATATGCAACATTTAAAAAAAAAAAAAGTAGGTGCCCTAGATATAAGGTTAATTAGATATTCTTAAGAAATTACAAATTGATATTACTTTTGATCCAAGTTTTGTATTATGGAGAAGTATTATATTCATTAAAAATCCATAAAGTATAAAAAATGATTTATTAACACATAACTAAATACAAGATAAATTATTTTTAAAATTTAAAAAGCGTTTAAAATATATGTCATGTAATATCACAAATCATGATTTTGCATATTCTCTTCAAATTATTAATGATTCACTTACTATAGTTGATAGAAAATGAAAATTTGACTAAAAATACTAACTTGAGTAACTGATATAGACAAAAGAAAAAAAGTGATTCACCCATTTATGCTTCCATTACATAATGTAAATGATGATTTTTATTGTAATATTAATCATATTGGTATGTTTCATCATTACATGATATTTTGAATCCTATGATTTATGGTGCTCGTATCATTAGAGATCCATAGACTAATGTCAACTAATGTCTTTAGCAATGATTATCATAGAGGTAGATACATAGATTTTAAAATATATTTTCAAAAATTTAGTATCCCCATCTATTATTGAAATGTTTCTAATGCACAAATTT
>MU226899.1:995490-1007938 GCA_018584345.1 Thuja plicata
GAATGGAATTGAAATGGTTTTGAATAAGGTGGTATCAGAGATTCTATTGTCTCATATGTGTTTTTTATTAGATTAGTAGGAAAAGGGTATGATTTTATATATAACAGTGTAAGAAACATGTATGTTTATGTTGTTATTTGAAGAGCTTTTCTTTTTCACCAGTAACTCTATTGACTGTGTAATCAAATATTATGAATTATTGGGATTGTATTTTGTGGGCGATTTTGGGGGAATGAATACTGTCATGTTCTTCACTCTTAGTAGAAGAGATATTAGCATTGCTTGAGTTCCGATACCAAGTAATAAAGCTAATTGGTAATGGATATAACATCTTCATTAAAAATTACTGAATTGGTTTGGTTTTTCTACTATGTTTAGTTTGTTTTGTATACACTACTAGATCTTGTCTTGTGAAGATCTTTTATCCGTGAATAAGCAACTCTATTGACTGTGTAATCAAATATTATGGATTATTGGGATCATGTCTTGTGAACGACTTTGGCAGAATGGATATCGTTCAGTTCTTCACTTTTAGTCGAAGACCTATCAACATTGGCTTGAGCTCCGATATCAAGTAACAAAGCGTACTGGTAAATGATAAAAACATCTTCCATAAAAAATAACATTATGAATTGGTCTGGTCTTTTACTATGTTTATTTTGTTTTGTATACACTATATATATCATGTCTTCCAAAGATTATTTTTGTTAAAGAGCAACTCTATTGACTATGTAATGTAATCAAATATTATGAATTATTGGGATCATGTCTTATTGATGACTTTGGTGGAATGGATACTGTTCATTCCTTCACCCTTAGTCAAAGAAGTATGGAAATATCAACATGGCTCGAACTCCAATATCAGACAGCAAACTTAGCAAACTGGATTTGTGGATGATATTATATCTTTCTCAAAATAACATTATCAATTGGTCTAGTTTTTGACTGTGTTTAATTACTATATCATGTCTTTGAAGGATTATATACGAATTGGTAGTATTTTGACTATTTCGTTGATCTCCATGGACGTTAGTCATAGTTTCTTGTCGAGGATGAGTTTTGAACATATATGCAATTATAGCGAAGTGGTGAACATTTATTTGGATTTTAAATTGAAAGAACGATTGTTTATTATGAAATGGTTCTGGTGCAAATATTACCCAAAAATGATAAGATTACAACAAAGTAGAAACACAAACTCAAGAATGAGACTATAATTCTTGCAAACAAGTGGAAGCCTGATATTACATCCAAGTACATGGGAAGGAGTATGAATGATTGAGACTATAAAAGAGTTGATAGCAAAACCTAGATAATGTCACTCTTATACTACATGAACATGAAAATGAAGATGGAGGAAAGTTGGCATGATCAACAAACTAACCTGTCTGTTTGCCTGCAGCTATCCTATTTCATGTACTGGCAATTGAATTTTGTGTTTCAATTGCATTGTTGAGGTAGGTATTCATATATATATGTGTATAAATATATATGAAAACACCAGCCTGACATGCCAAGATCAGATAGTCTAAGGAGAGGAGATAAGAAACGAAGTCGAGTACAAACTAGATGGCAAAGATCACATAACATAACCTGCTCTTCTCTCCATAGAAACTTAAATGATCTTCAACTCTCAGATTGGTGGAATCCTTCATCTGCAGATTGTAATCTTTGGGTATAATCAAAAGTGTTCTTACATTGAATTGTTGACATTGGGGAGGCCATATGCTGACAGATCAGGCCACAAATAGCCTGCTTCATATAATGCTTGTGGTGGCTCTTCATAAATGCTCTTCTGCTGCTGATGCTGATGCTGCTGCAACAGAAGGCGTGAGTGGGGCTGATCAACATGAGATAAATTATGATGATTCATGTATGGATTGCAAACATCTCCCTTTATTGCTTTCCTATCAACGTACTCAATGTCAAATTCACTAAGCACCATTACCCATTTTCCAATCCTTCCCATTAGAGATGTTTTACTAAGTAGATACTTTAACAGATCAATTTTGGGAATTAACTTCACTTTATGCATCAACATGTAATTTCTAAGCTTTTGAAAGGCAAACACCACTGCTAGGCAAGCCCTTTCCATGAAGCTATAGTTCAATTCATATTTTATCAATGTTCTACTCAAGTCATAAATGGCTCTTTCTTTTCCTTCATTATCTTCTTAAGCCAATAGAACCCCTAAGGATTTCTTCATTGCTGATATGTAAAGTAATAAGGATTTTCCTTTGATAGATGGAATAAAGATGGGTGGGTTCACCAAGTATGTTTTCAACAATGTGAAATCTTTGTCACACTCATCATCCCATGTAAAAATGGTGTCTTTATGTAGAAATCTTGTGAATGAATGGCATTTTTCCGCCAATTGGGAAATGAATCTCCTTATAGATTGAAGTGTTCCTTGAAGAGACCTCATTTGACTAATATTCTTAGGAATTTCCAAGTCCGTGATTGCTTTCACTTTCTCAGGATCTACTTTAATTCCCTTCACAGAAACAATGTAACCTAAGAGTTTGTCGGATTGCACCCCAAAATCACATTTCTTTGGATTGAGTCTCACTTTGAATTTCTTTAACCTTGTGAACTTATTTTCTAATATTGGTAAGTGATCCTTTCTTTCATGTGATTTTTCTAGAATATCATCCACATAGTCTTCTAGGAAGGTATGCATCATATCGTGGAAGATAGTGGTCATTCCTCTTTGGTAAGTTGGTTTGGTGTTTTTGAGACCGAAGGGCATCACATTCCAATAAAAGGTTCCCCATGGGCATGTAAAAGCTTTCTTTTCTTGGTCTTCGGGTGCAATTCGAATCTGATTGTATCCACTAAATCCATCCATTAAGGAAAACATATAATGACCCACTGTTAAGTCTACTATAGCATCAATGCTAGGTAGCGGAAAATCATCTTTTGGGAAAGCAAGATTAAGGTCTCTAAAATCCATGCAAACTCTAATGTATTTGTCATGTTTTGTGACCGGTACAATGTTTGATATCCTTTCTGCATATGCAATCACTCTTATGAATCCAACCTTGAGTAACTTCTCCAATTCCGCTTTCACTAAAAGTGCCACATGAGGGTGCATATTTCTCCATTTTTGCTTTACGGGTTTCACATCGGGCCTCACATTTAAATGATGTATTATAAAGCTTGGATCTAACCCTGGCATGTCGACATAAGACCAAACAAAGTTAATTTTCTTTTCTTGAAAGAATTTGATGAACTATTTCCTTTCTGATGGACTCAAGGATGCTGCAAAATGAATGAACTTGGGATCCACTTCGGTGCCAATGTTAACTTTCTCCATTGCTTCAATAAGGATGGGTTATCTTTCATCTTCATGTTCTGGTAGGGTGTCCAACCTCCCTTCCTTAGGTTCCATAGTTGGGTTTTCACCTTTGGAAAAATCCAATATTTTTACTTTTTTAGGTTCTAGCACTGCCACATGGTGGTTTTCACCACTATACCTTTTCATTTTTTTGTATTTCTTTCTTTCATTTTGTGGATTGAGAGGTTGGACCCCTGCTAGTGCAGGAGCACTTGGATGCAAGGATATACACCAGGAGGATAATGAAAATTTTGGATGTAATTAATTCATCCATTATTTATTCATGTTATTGTGTGTCCATTGAATCATAATGTAAGGCTAATGAGGCATTTTTGTAAAGGTTTTTTTCATAGTTGTCCATTAAGAACCTAGTTTGGTCAAAAGGTCAAAATTGCATAAAAGGCCATGAGAAGGATATAAAGTATGTAAAAGTTATTAAATATATTAATTGGACATGTCTAGGGTGGTTTTACAAAGTGTGGAGTCATTTTTATAAAGTGTCACAAAAGTTGTCAAAATGCATAGAAAGTTGCAAAAAGAAACAATGCAAAAATGCATTAAAGTTGTAAAAGGGAAGATGAAAGGTCATAAGGGTGGTTGGGTAGTTTATAAATACAAAAATATGTATAAATATGTTGTATTGGTCGAACCAAATAATCATTGGAATAATAGAGAAGGAAGAGAAAGTTTTGGGAACAAATTGGTTTGTTTTAAACTTGCATTTTGATTGGTGTTTTATGTTATGTTACTGTTTCCAGGCCTTCTATAGATATTTAAGGCCTGTAAACCATGTATATTTATAATTGATAGATATTATAATTAATTATCCTTCTCATCCTTTTGGTTTGGTTCAATTTAATTAAAAAATGAATAAGTTATGCACATTTTAGGGAAAGTTATTATTTGTAGTTTCTAGGATTCCTGAGAACAGTGATGTTTTGTTGTTTGGTATGGACACATATGGATGAATCTTAAGTTCTAGTTGGATTCATTGAAAATATATATGAATAATATTTCATTTCCATTTGTTCTGAGTTATTTTTATTAATATTTGTGAAATTTGTAGTACTTTTGGTAAGAACTGGTTTTAAACTGTTTCCAATAGAGTGGCAGTCAATGATTTCTGATTACCTCATGATTTAACCATGGGAAAAATATTGTTCTTACATTTTTGGAAAATATATTCATATAGGTTTCAAATTGATTTATTATTATTTTAAATGGATTTTTTTTTGAAATATATGTGATTCCCTAGACGGATTGGGAGAGAAGTGTTTTTTTTTTATGACAGGAACATGGGTCTTGGTACAGAGATCATAAATTTTTATTGAAAGATTGGATTTGGATAATTTTGGGATATGTTTCGAGAAACCTAATTATCTACATTTCTACTTAAGGGATGTTCAATATGATATCGGTTTCAAAATTTATGAATAAAATATTTTAGGATAGATATGTGTGATAGTTTTGAAGTTGTTTGTTAAAATAGCCAAAGAAACATTTTATTGTTGATTGATCTTGTGAAATATTTGCCTCTATTCAATTATTTGAATGATAAAATGAAGATTGGATCATCAAGATCCTAGTTGTTGAGAGTTTATGTAGGATTATTTGCATCAAATGGTATCAGAGCCCAACAAATGATCTGGGTTGGTTATTTGTGGTTTGTGTACTTATTTGGGTTGCAGGGTTATTATCCATCAAAGTTGTAGTAAGGAATTTTGTGAAGGTGTGTGTGGAAGACCTAAGAAGGGTTATTGATATTGTCTCCATCAATATGAAGTTGGGTAGAAGGTACAAAGAGAGAATCCACTAACGGAGGATGATAGTGCATCTTCTAGGGTCTTGGATGGGTAAGATGGTAGTATGTTGGTAGTTGTGTAGCAGCAAGAGGTGTGGTGGATTTTTTTGGAACATTTGAGTTGCAACCATTGATGCTCCACTGATAGGAGAATTAGAGAAAAAGATTGAAAGTAAATTATTGTGTCCTTTAAAGGAAATTAGAGAAGAGGCATGAAGAGGAAGATGTAAATGAAGACAAATGACAAGGTTTTGGTATAATTTTTATTGCAGGTTATTGGTTCCATGTTTCCAAGGGACTTGGAAACTTTTGAAGGCTGAGAGTATGGTGCACGAGCACCTATGTGCAAGGATATACACTAGGAGGATAATGAACATTTTTAATGTAATTAAGTCATCCATTATGTATTCATGTTATTGTGTGTCCATTGAATCATAATGTAAGGCTAATGAGCCATTTTTGTAAAGGTTTTTTTCATAGTTGTCCATTTAGAACCTAGTTTGGTCAAAAGGTCAAAATTAAATAAAAGGCCATGAGAAGGATACAAAGTATGTAAAAGGTATTAAATATATTATTTTGACATGTATAGTTTGGTTTTACAAAGTGTGGATTCATTTTATAAAGTGTCACAAAAGTTGTCAAAATGCATGGAAAGTTGCAAAAAGAAAAATGCAAAAATACATTAAAGTTGTAAAAGGGAAGATGAAAGGTCATAAGGGTGGTTGGGTAGTTTATAAATACCAAAATATGTATAAATACATTGTATTTTTAGAACCAAAGAATCATTGTAAGAATAGAGAAGGAAGAGAAAGTTTTGGGAATAAATTGGTTTGTTTTAAACTTGCATTTTGATTGGTGTTTTCTATTATGTTACTGTTTCTAGGCCTTTTACGACCATTTACGGCCTGGAAAACCTATATATTTATAATGTATAGATATTAGAATGAATTATCCTTATCATCATTTTTTTTTGGTTCAATTTTATTAAAAAATGAATAAGTTATGCACGTTATGGGAAAAGTTATTGCTTGCAGTTTCCAGGATTCTTGAGAACAGTCATGTTGTACTATTTGGTACAGACACACATGGATGACACATAATTTATAGTTTGATTCATTGGAAATATATATGAATAATATTTCATTTCCATTTGGTCTGAGTTATTTTTATGAATATGTGTGAAAGTTGTAGTGTTTTTGGTAAGAACTGGTTTTAAACGGTTTTCAATGGAGTGGCAGTCAATGATTTCTGATTATCTCATGATTTAACCATGGTAAAAATATTTTTCTTAAATTTTTGGAAACTAGATTCATATATGTTTCAAATGGATTTATTATTATTTGAAATTTGTTTTTTTTAAAGATATGTGGTGCCCTAGATGGATTGGAAGAGAAGTATTTCTGTGTTTTGACAGGAAAATGGGTCACAGTACAGAGATCATAAATTTTTATTGAAACATTGGATTTTTCCAATCTTGGGATATGTTTTGAGGACCATAACTATCACCATTTCTACCAAAGGGATTTTAAATATGATAATGGGTTCATAAATTATGAATAAAATATTGCAGGATAGATATGTGTGACAATTTTGAAGTTGTTTGTTAAAAGAACCAAAGAAACATTTTGTTGTTGATTGACCTTGTGAAAGATTTGCCTCTATTAAATTATTTGAATGATAAAATTAATATTGGATCATCAAGATCCTAGTTGTTTAGAGTTTATTTAGGATGCTTTTGCATCACCTGCCTCTATCATTATGTCTGACTTTTATTCGTTGGTGGAAGAAGATGGCTCAATCGCATTTAGGTATTGGGCCATTGCAAGGTCATTGGGAAAGTCTAATAATTCATTTGGTTTAGATAAATCCCAATCAATGAGTTCAGGGTGCATTCGGGCCAAGGATTCATTTGGAAAATTTTCATTCAGAGGGTTTAGGGACATGACCTCATTTGAAGGTTCATACATTGTATCACTTAGGTCTATGACATGGGCTTCCTCAAGATGTTCCATGGAAGTAGGATCAAAATCCTCTTCACTAGATTCCTCATTGATTTCCATGGGAAAGAATGCGTGTGGATTAAATACAAAATTTGAATCACTCCCCCACAAAGGTACCCAAGGTTCACCTATCCATTGATTATTCCTAGATGCTTGACATATATTAGATTCTTGAGGTTCACTTGGCACTTGTGTAAAATTCAAACCTTGATGCTCATTGTCTTGACTTGTGACATTAGGAATAGTAGCATATGTGTGAATAACATCAACCTCTTTATGATGACAAGACTCTTTGGCAAGGTAATCCCACTCATAATCCCCATAATCATCCTCACTCTCAGAACCTACCTTATGTACACATTCATGAAAATCATGCATTGGGCTTGAACTTTCTCCTTTGTTTTGATAACCTATTCCAGATTTCTCTTCTTTTGATCTCCAAGCTGGTTCAATGGGTTATAGTAATCCTCTATTCCTGACTCCTAAGGGTTCTCATCCCTTGTATCCCATTTTTTGCAAAATTTGATACCCTTTTCCATATTTCTCTGTTTGAATGTTGATGTGTTGTACTCTTTCCACAGGATTATTTGAAGTATCTTCCTCTTTGTAGAGCCATTGTAGCACTTCATCATACTCCTTTTCTAGGGCTGATTTTTCACTCTCTCTTACAAAATGAGAGTTATATTTATGAGGTGGATGAGTACTTGATGGTTTTCCATGTGTCCTAGGAGAAGTTGGAAAATCAAATAGGGAAATGGAATATTCCCCCACCCCTTTGGAATCGATTCTACATTATTTTTCAAAGTTATGCATCATTTCATTCATCTTTTGGTATTGGTCCTTCTTGGCTTATTCTCTCTCCTCCTTGGAAGGTTTCAAAATTTCCATCTTCAATGTAGAAGTCTTAACTGAATTGTCATGTGAACTTTGACCCCCATAACTCATTTTCTCCTTTCCCTTAGTTGATGTAGTTGAGTTAGTTTGATTAGGGTTTGAGGTAGATGTAGAATTTGATGTTAACTTCAAACTTTCCTCTTTATCTTCTTCAATGGTGACATTAGGGATGACTCCTTCCCTATTGTGAGGAATAAATAATTCATGACTTGGTTTCAATGTGTTGCAATATTGAAAGGGATTAGAATCTCCTCCAACTGTGATCTCTTCACCCATGTGTGGAAACTTTATGCATTGATGATAGGTTGAAGGTACTCCTTGTATCTCATGAATCCATGGTCTTCCCAATAAGATATTATAAGTTAGTTTCATGTCTAGGACTTGACATATGGTGTCTTTTTTTATAGGTCCCACTTGAATAGGTAGAACAATCATGCCTTTTGAAGACCTTTCTTCCTCATCATAAGCCTTAATGGTAATCTTATTTTTAGGATCAATGGATGATTCAGCTAACCCTAAAGCCTTGACAAGGTTCAATGTGAAAATATTAAGACCAACTCTCCCATTAATGAGAACTCTTTTAACCCTATGCCTTTGGATTAACACTTCTATATGCAAGGGAAAATTTTGAGGGTGGGTAATAGACATATCATCTTGTTAGGAGAATGAAAGACAATGAGGAGTTATGAGATGTCCTACCATATTTTGAAACTTATCTTCCTCCAAAGTTATAGGAACGTTAGTCTCCACTAAGGATTTTTCCAAGATCTGTTTGTGGTTAGGAGAAAGTTTCAACAACTCCAATATGCAAATTTGTGCTGGAGTTTTGTGCAATTGATCCACCAAACTATAAGGATTTATTGAAGAATATTTTGGTTTAGCCAAAGTATTTGTTGGAGTAAGACCAAAAGTTTTAGGGGCACTTCCTTGTAGGGTAAATCTTGTTGCTTGCCCCCGAGTTACAACATTAGAGGTCTCTTTGTTAGGTTTTTCTTTGATCACCACCACATTGATAGTACTATCATGTCCAGATAGGGAATTAATAGTATTGTCATAGCTATGAGAAAAGTTCACAATGTTATTGCATCTTGAATTGTGTCCATTGTTCCCTTATTAGAATTGGAAGACTCACCTTTCTCATGTTTATAAAAAGGATTTTTAAAATCCATGTGGTCTTTGTTATTTTGAGGTCCCTCTACCTTAATCACACCACTGTAAATTAGATCTTGCACCACATGTTTTAGGTGCATGTAATCATTATTTTTATGTCCCCAATTCTTATGGTATTCACAATGGTTAGACTCACTTCACCATGTACACTTGATTTTTGGTTCATAGGGTTGAGCCCTTGGTAAATCAATAATATTATATGCAATAAGTGTCCTTAATAAATTTTTGAGTGGTTCACCCAAGCAAGTAAAATTCCTCTTAGGTGTTGGTGCAAAGAAAGGCTTAGTCTTGTTAGCCCCTTGATAATTCCTACAGTTATTATTGTTGGTATTGTTGTTGAAAGGCACTTTGGGTGTTTGAGTAACATTTTTAGCTTGAGAGGATCCTATTGTAAGATTAAAAGGTGTGGCTCTCAAATTATTTTCCTCTACAACTCCATCATTGACCACTTCTTTATTAGTTTTACTCATCCAAAACCGGTTATTGTTAGGAGGATTCCTATTTTGATTGTTACTGGATATATTGTTGTTGTTGTTGTTCTTATAAAGCTTAAGTTCTCCAATTTTAACCAATACCTCTTCTGTGGTAACCCCATTCTCCATTAGGTCTTGGAAAGACCTAAGACATTGCAACCTTAACTGATAGCTCTTCTCATTACTCAAGTTATTAATAAAGATATCCATCTTTTCTTTTTTAGGTACACTTTGAGGGTATCTAGCAAATACCGCTTTTTCTCTCCATTGTTTCAAGAAAAGTAGGAATCCTTCTCCCTCTTGTTGCTTGGTATTACATAAATTTATCATCGTAACCTCATGTTTTACATTGTAGGAATAATGAGTTACAAATTTGGAGGCCAATTCTTTGAAAGTTTGGATGCCAAAGGGTAACTTGGAAAACCACTCCATTGCCATGCCTCCTAAACTCCTAGGAAACAACCTAATTAAATACATTGTATCATGCATAAACTCTATTCTTAATGCACAAAATTCCCTCAAATGATCTTTGGGATCGGATGGTCCTTCATACTTTTCATATTTAGGAAAAACAACATTATGTGGGAATGAGACCATAATTAGGGATTATCAAATGGAAACAGACACAAAGATTCAATGGAGAAGGGTTTAGGAGCCCCACTTTATTTCATTTTGTCCAATAGAATTTGGAATAATTTAAATTATTTATTCATTACATCAATAGGATTTTCTTCGGTTTCTTTTTGTTTGAGTTGATTGACATCATAATCATGAGGGAGTTTGAGACCCGCTTGTGCTAGGTATAAAAAGTACTTCTCCCTATCTCTATCCAATACTTTCTCCATGAGTCTCATGAAGAATGGTCTTTGCATCGCTTCATTAGCCTTCTCATTAGTTTATTCTTCATCATTAAGGTCAACATTGCCCCCATTATTGTTGTTATTTAACCCTTGGTTGTTAGGGTCCATTCCTCCTCCATTGTTGTTATTGTTTAACCCTTGGTTATTAGGGTCAACTCCTTCTCCGTTGTTATTTTTATTAACCCCACCACCTCCATTGTTATTGATATCCTTATTAATGTGGTTGATTTGATCGGGGTCCATGTTTCCAAATGGGAAAGACATAGTTGGTTCCACCTCCCTTGTAGGTTCTCACATTGGTCTTGAAGTAGTGAACATGTCACTTGGAAAAGGAAGCTCATGCCTTAGATATGAACCATCCTCTTGTAGGGTGTTTTTAATATAGTGAGAGTGAGCAAAATCTGGCATGGACATGAATTGCATAAAATCTTGGCTTTCTCACTAAAATTGATCAATCCCTTATATTTTTTGCAAAATGTGCAAAAATGGGGATTCTAACTAGGTTGAACTTATGGACACATGGAAAATCCAAAAGGGTACTCAAGAATGGTATCCAATTTTCTCCAAGCCCTCGGGAAATGTCTACTATTTTCAATTCTTTGTTTTTGGGCATCACTTTTGTTAGAAACACTAAGAGGGGGGGGGGGGTGAATCAGTGTTTGTCACTTATCTTAATTTCAGCAACTTGAAACTTAAATCAAATAGATAACAAATGAAACATAACACAATAACACATAACACAAGATATGTCTACGGGGAAACCTTGATCAAAGGAAAACTCCGATGGGAATTAGTACCCACAAATGATTGTACTAGTCTTATGAACTTGTTAGAGTTCCTTTTCCCTATTAGGAGTAGTCTTAACAATGAAAGTACAATGACCCTATTAGGAGTCTTTAAAAAACCCTATTAAAGGGGAATAGCTCACTACCAGAGCTCACTGCCCAATAGGATGAAGGCTAAAACCTTCAAATAATAGATATACACTATATCAAAAGATGAACTGTTGTTGACACTGTTGTCTGATCAGTTTTGTTTATGCACTGATGCTCTAACCTTTCCAAGAGCTCTATCTCATACTTATTTTTTTGTACTGTTCTTCTGGATATCTTTTCTTCTTATTTCCATTCTAACACTTAATACAAAATTGCATGTTAAGTATATACACATGCTTGGATAGATGCAACCAAAAACAAGACCTTAGTCAGCCCAAAATCAACATACACAACGCTTCCAAATGAATTGGCTTAAGAATTTTTACATGAGTGTTAAGGAAATAATTACAAACATATTGCAATAGGCACATGGCCATTACAAAACAAAATATTATACGCTAATCAAAATCTAAAGTCAGCTTCATGCTTTGTTTTTTGAACTGCTAGTGGCACTTAAACTTGTTATAGCTTCTCCATACTATCATATCTTACCATGTGTGTATAGACTAAGCTTAGTAACATATCATAAAGATTAATTATAAGGGTGCATAGTCTAACTCGGTCGTACACACATGTGCTAGTGCACTGATCAACTGTATATCTCTATTCTATTTTGTTTTCTATACTTAGCCAGATTTTGATCTTCAAAGTTTGTGAACTTGTTAAAACTTCATATGAATTTGTTTCCATAATGACAACACATCCAAGGAATTAAGGGATATTTTAACAAGATAGGAGGCTTGGTTGTGGTAGGCCCTAATACACCAGAGCCATTCAAATTGGATTATTTCAATTCAAAGGCTAGAGGAATGTATAGTGCCCTAATTCATATTTTTGGAGAGGCTGAAGAAACTGTATGCAATGAAAATACCTGCAGCTGCACAGCAAGTCAAAACATGCAAACACAAGATATACTAATAAATCAAAGCATGTAAAGAACTTGAAATACAACTACATTTTCACTACAACCTCCGATGA
>MU226899.1:1008828-1024093 GCA_018584345.1 Thuja plicata
AAATTAAATAAATAGTCGAATATAACAAATATAGTTAATCTATAAGAATTAACTATATTGTTATAGGCAATATTAATTAAATTAATATAGAAATGAAAAAGGACAATTTAGGGTGTCTACAGAAACAGTGATTCCTATTCACTACATGCTCATAATGGTTCAAATTCTTCATCCCCACTTGGCTATTATCTTTGATTTTGCCACTCATATTTTTGAATTGATTCACCAGGGTTCAATAGGAATAAAAGATACAAAGGTAGTCAGGCCATTTGGTTGGTATTCCATGTTAATGGATATGATCCTATTTAAAAATTTTGATTATTTTGAAAAGAAAATAGATCTAATGAGGTTCAAAGATGATGAAGAGATGCATGTACATTTGTGGAGTATAGATTTTTCCTGGGATAGGAAAGAGGCTAGTTTTATCACCTTTAACGGTTGTTTTTCTTCCAGGCTTGGAGAATTATTATTTTCAAACAATCCAAGAATTTATAGAGGTTTATTAAATATTTTAAGACCCAAGGAATATGTTAAAAGTGTTGAGACAGTACACAATTGGGGTGATATCGTTTTATACCTTGTTTCAATAGTCTTCATAGTTTATGGTTTCAAAGGAGTCCCAAATATACTCCTATATCAAGTACCCCTCAAAGTAGGCATTGCAGAAATAATTAGACATATTGGTGGGCTACAAGAGAAGGCATTGATAGGAAAAGGGAAAGGCACCATATTCCCTACTATCACAATTGTGCATCAATTTGTTATTACCAAAGGGGGATGGAACCACTTAAATAAATACCTTGAACCTTATAAAATGACAACGTCAGTGATAAGATGTGCTGATACTAAAGGATTCATCAGTGATATGTTTAGGAAAAGAACAAAATATTTAGCATTAGATCATCAGTGCAACTTTCTAGATGACATTATCATAAATGAATTCAATCTACAAGAACAAGAAATTAAGAAAGAAAAGTGGCTAGTCTACAAGAAAACTTTGGATTTTGTGCAACAATTTGATAAAGGATATGAGCCTTTAAAGGATTTTTATTCTTGGTCCAAGAAGATTGATACATTGACGTGTTTATTTGAAGATTTCATGCAGGCACTGAATCAAAAGAAAGAATCGGTAATGAAAGTCGATCTAGAGAGGGCTAGGGCTATCTTGAGAAAATATACACATGGTAGGATTGTTCCACCTGGAAAATATGTACTATATCATAAACAAGGGTATAGTATGGTAATGCATAAGGGTGCAACATCCTATAGGGGCCAGTCTCAGACATAAATATATGATAAAGAGGTTTCTACCTCAAAAGGGAAGAGGGGCATAAATGTAGAATCTAAATTAATGTCAGCCCCCAAGAGGCAAAGAATAGAGGAAGAGGGAAAACAATTGGAAAACTTATATTCCCCCTCCCAATCCCCATTACATATGGATGAGCAAGTTGTTGCAGAACAATTACTACAAATGGGAGATGAAAGAAGGGATGCTAGAGGCTCCAAAAAATATAGAGATGGATTTGGAAATTGCTGAGTTTGCTGGAAAAGAGCTTGATCCAATCACAAAATAGGCCAGTGATGAGTTTATGTTAGATGATAAATTTGTAAAGGCTAGGGCATTTGTTTAGTTTCTATGGAGAATTCACATTAATGAATTCAAAGAAAAATGTCAAAAAAGGAAAAAGAATCAACCTAATAGGAACAAGGATGAGATTGAGAGAGAGGTAAAACTAGAGATGAAAGCCAAATTTGACAAAATTACTCCTGAAGAAGGCAGAGAGATAGTTAAGAAAGAGGGAGTTCTTATCTTACCTAAATGGGACATAGCAGATGTCGTACTATTTTGTACTATCACAAAGGAGAAAAAACATGTGCATGTCACTAAAGCAGGAGCTCAACAAGCATCAAAAGGGGTTAATTTTAGTGAAGACCATGCAGCATTAGTAATGTGGTCATTGAAGAGGATGGAACATAAAAGGACTAATGAAGACACTCAAGTTGAGCAGTCAGCCCAATTTTCTCCACAAAGGGTGATAACACATGACCCACATCAACCTTCTTCCTGTAGACTAATTGTATAATGTCCTCCTTCCCCCATACCATTTGGCCCTACTAGAGAGGCAGATCTAGATTTAGAAAAGGACAAACTAGTTGCTGAAAGGACCAAATTGGAAGGATTAAGCAAGAAATGGGATGAAGAAAGCATAAAGTTTAAGGAGGCACAAGCATGGGTGCAACAAAAATATGAAGATAAGATCAAGGCCACAGTTATGCATTTTACTAATGATTTGGATCATCCCTCTATTTACCTACATGGTAAGAAAGTTATAAGAATACTAAATGCTTTCAATGGAGACCAAGATAAATGGCATCCAATTATGCAAAGGTGGAGAGGAAAGAAGGAAGAATTAAATTCTTTTTACTCCTTATCTAAGAAGGAAGATAATCTGTATATTGTATTATCTGCCACTTAGAATTATTTTAAACTTCTAGCTGATTTGGATATAAGGAGAAGTATCATCCTAAGAAAGTTGGAGACATTAAGAAAGGAGTACTCAAAAACTCGTTATGAAATGTTCCCCAATGTATTAAAGAAGAATGGAAAGATAGAAAGGGAAGCCTTATGGATGAACTATATGAATGATGAATTTGCAAAAAGGACTAACAGAATTATCACTTTAGAGAGCACACTTTTTTTTTCCAAACCGTTGAAATTATTGATAGGACCAAACTATACTTCGGCTTTTGGAAAGAAGAAATTGGGAAGGAAAAGGCCAGTTGGGATGAATTGAACAACAAGAAATATGAGGTCATCAACTTCCCTTGTCCAAGTGATGAGGTGTTCACCTCCTCTTGGAAGGATAGATACAATATATCCAACCAAGAAGAAGAGGATGTTGTATGATAATCAACGAGTGGCAGTCTTCCCAACATTTTTTGAACAAGAAAAATAGATGAAAAGATCAGTATATCATATAACCAAGGAAACAAATTCCACCAATTTGAATCATTTATAAGGAATAAGGTGGTTAGAAGAAAAAGTACTTGAAAAATCTTGCAATAATTGTCATTGTCATCCCATTTGTGTTTTTGTCTTTTGTAAGAGTCATATATTTTGTCCTTTATCCAATTGATCCATAGATTTTTGCAATCCTCTTCTATAAAAGGATTCCCAAGATCATTGGAAAATGATAGAAAATTAAGTATTATAAGCATTTTGTAAATTTTTTAGTCAGGGGAATATAGCAGAATTATACAATATAGGTTTCAAAATTTAGAAATAAAGTTGGAAGATCTCTTGCATATTATTGAAGAGGTTATCTATTATTACATATTGGATATAGTAGTATGATTCTTTAAACTTAATACAAAGATCTATATTTGAATGTCTCCTATGGTATCATGTCTTATGAGTTATGAATTTTTGAATTCATTAGCATAGAGGTTATTTGTGTTTATGTAGTTGTTTTAGAGTTTTGATCAAGGATCAAATTAAATGATTCTCTAATTAATACATAGATTCATCTTGATATATACTAAGATCTTATAAGTAGTCTGGGTTAGGGATAGTTGTGTTCATGGTCTAGAATCTCTTATAATAATTAACTTCTGCATATTTTATTTGTTCTAAGAGTATATGATAATGGATAAAGCACTAATCAAAGACTGATAAGTTCTATATTGTTGCATGTCTAGTTATAGATTGGCTATGTTTCTGCAAACATAAAAATAAAATCCATTATGTCCTATAAAAAACAAGATTGTTGTGATCTATCTATCTCATGCTCCATTTCATGGTTGATGTTCAATAGGTAATTAGCTAGTTATCTGGTATCTCCCAGTTATGTTGAGTCTTTGTGGCATTCCTACTTGATTAATACCACATAGATTATTTGGAGGTATTAAAGGGTATCCCCCCTTGGTATAGCAGAACCTAAAGTGTAGAAGCATGTTATGAGTTCTTGTTAGCTGGTCCTTTTCATTACATGGAATAATATTTGGGGTTGGCTTCTCTTTAAAATATTATTAGAGAAAGGAAAGGATGTTCAATCATCATAGCATAAAAAAAACCACCAACACACTATACTGAGGAGGATTAAACTGAGGTGTGGACTTCAAACTTGTCAAAGCTCATAGGAATCTCTCTTCTTCCTGATCCATCACAGGTGTAGGTGCAACTTCTCCTTGCACTTCATCAAATTCATCATCACTAACATCTTCAATATTTCTTCCTCTGCGTTGGGTTATCTCAACAGCTTCCAATGTTGCATCACTTTGTCTTAGCATATCAGCTAGACCTAGATCTCCATTTCCTCTCCCATGAACCATCTTGAAATCCTCTACAATTGTAGGTCAGATCATAATCTACTACCCCACAACAATATCAACTGACTCAGGTTAGGGCTTACAAGAAGGAACCTATATCTCACCTTTGCTCTAATACCACCTGACGTAATGAGGGTTAGTAACTAGGGCCAAAGGCACTCCTAGCTACCAAGCTAGCTTGCAGAACACAACACAGAAAGATAGAGAAAAAATAATAGAACATTTATATTATTTCATCAAACTTATTACATGTTGGGTTTTAAGACCTTCCCAGTATCGGCCATATACATTCAGATCTTTATAGAATAATCTTCATACATGCAAGGTCCCAAACCTGCAATCCAAATATCCAAACACCTAATCTTTTATTTCCAAATTCATTCCCTTATCTGAGAACATAAAACCAAATATATACAAGAGTCTACCAAAGAGGTCAACAATCAGCTCCTAAAGATCCAACATAGGAAACAACACCTATATTTAGGTCCACACACATTCCAATGAGATATCCCACATTAATTATACTACAAAAATTAAATGCAGAAGTCAGCCAGGAGATCCAACATCAAAATACACAACTCACTAAGAGAGCCAACCGAGCACAGAGACAACTCGGTAAGAAAGCCAACCAAGCATAGAGATAACTTAGTGAAAACCCATCAAGTAGTAAAAATGACCACCAAAACCCATTGGTAAAGAAAGATAGAAATAAGTAACCAAGCCCGAGCGGAGAACAAACAAGTCTTCAACCAAGAAAAAAAGGCAGTTACTGAGCACTTTACTAAGAAGTTTCCAACAAGGTACCAAACCAAAACAAACATATTTTTGGTTGATACAAGATTTCCAAGAACCCAAGATGCTCCTGCATCAAGCCAAAAAGGTCAAGTCCCCAATGGGAGAAAGGTCAAGGTGTGATGGTAGGATGAAGGGATTGAGATGGGGCATGTAGTTGATAAGGTACACATCTTTTCACATAGTGGTAGGCATCCTACTCCATGGTTGGCCAATAGTACCCTATGTGTAATAGTTTCTTTGCTAAAGTGAGTCTACTAGAATAAGATCCATAGATTCCTTGATGTACCTCCTCTAAGGATGTTTGCGCTTCCTCTGAATTCAGACACATTAGAAGAGTTTTGATGAGGTATTTCTAAAATAGGATATTGCCAAGGATCGTGTAATGTGAGGTTCAACGGATAAAGGTCTTATGTTGGTTTTGTGTGAGGGTAAGTGGGACGGTTCCATCCCTAAGGTAGGAATAAACTTCTTGATACCAAGGAGAATTAGGATCAGCAATTTCACATACCATATTAGACTTTGGCTGGTCATACGCGGGGACTGTAAGATTCTTGACAAGAAATGCACATTGTGAGATATGTTCAAGCATATATATCAGAGATCTGATGGTAGCCATAGCATCAGCTACTTTATTTTTTGTTCTTGGAATCTGCAAGAAGACAATCTCTATGAAATGTTGTTTCAAGTCTTCAACTATTCGATGGTAGGGGTGTAATTTTTCATCCTTCATTTGGTATTCATCATTTAATTTCTTGATAACCAACTGAGAGTCACCAATGAAAAGTAGGTTAAAGATTTTCCATTGGACAACTTGGTGGAGTCTTGTCACTAAGGCTTCATATCCTGCAATATTATTTGTGCATGCAAATTGAAACTTATAAGACTTACGAATGAGATACCCTTGAGGGTTAATGAATAAAATGCCTTCCTTGAATCCTTTCTATGTAAAAGATCCATCAAAATAAATTTTCCATTGTATGCTTGGGGTGACAGACAAAATGAATTCAATTGGAAAATATGTAATGATAGGATAGTCCCCTTGAACAGGAGCTTCTACTAATTTATCTGCAATCACTTGTCCTTTAATGGCTTTATAGTCCACATAGACAATGTAAAATTTGTTGAGAATCAATACCCATTTAGAAGTGCATCCAGTAAGAGCATCTTTAGAAAACATATATTTTAATAGATCAATTTTTGCAACAAGTTGTATCTTATGATTAAGCATATAGTGGTGCAAATTCTATGTATAAAATACAATGGCCAAAAAATATTTTTCAATAGGTGGATAATTCAATTCATATCCCACTAGAGTTCTCTTGAGATAATAAATTGATCCCTCTTTTCCATTTTCATCTAGCTATGCCAAAAGAGCACCCAATGCGACTTCAGTAGCTAATATGTACAAAATTACAAGTCAGCATAGGACAAGAAGAACCGACACTGGAGGATTAGCTAGATTGTCTTTCAGTTGTTCAAACACTTTTTGACACAGGCAATCCTAGTGAAACTTGACATTTTTTGTAGTAGGTGAAAAAAGAGAAATACTTTATCGGCAAGCTATGACATGAATCTCCTGATAGACTTAATTTTTCCTTATAGAATGTGTAGTTGTTTTAATCTACTTCTACGCCCCTACATGACACAATATAACCTAAAATTTTGTCAGACTGGACGCCAAAGACACATTTCTTGGGATTGAGATGAAGCTTTTACTTTTGCAATCTTTCAAAGATTGTTGTGAGGATGGAAACATGTGAATCACACATTTTAGATTTTCCCAAAAGGTCATCCACATAATATTCCATAATAACATGTAGAAGGTAATGAAAGATTGTGGTCATTTCTCACTAATAGGTTGCTCCTACTTTTTTAAGACCAAAGGGCATGACTTGATAATAGAATGTATCCCAAGGGTTGTGAATGTAGTTTTGCTTTCATCTTTTGGTGTTGTTTTGATCTTATTGTACTAAAATAATCCATCCAGTAGGGACAACATGTCATGTCCAGTATTTAAATCCAGTATAATATCAATGTTTGGGAGCAAAAATTCATCCTTAGGACATTCCAAGTTTAAATCTTTAAAGTCTGTAAAAAATTAAATGCCTTCAATAGGTTTACCTACCAGTACAATATTAGAGACCTATTCAAGATAATCAATGTCTGATGATATTTGTATCCAACATTTTTTAGAGATTAGCCTTAACTAACAAAGCAACTAGTAGATGCATCTTATGTAACTTTTGCTTAACCATTTTAACCTTTGTATCAACCACAAGATTATGTACAACTAAATATGTATCCAGTCTAGGCATATCTTTGTAGGTCCAGGAAAAATTGATCTTGCTTTTCTTAAGGAACTCACTCGTATCCTTTCTTTCGGATAGAAGTGATCCTAGGTGTGCATGCACAAACTCTACTAAGGACTTCACTTGTCCTAGTCTTCTTAGGATCCCAATCTCACTTCTAGGACCCCAATAGTCTCAATTCTCCAAGCCTAAGACTATCCTAACTCAACTCCAAGAGTTAGTCTCCTTACGCTTAACCTTGAAGTACAACTACCAATAGTTGGGTCTCAATTCTTCAGTGAAACTTGAAGGATTCCAAGTGCAAATCCTTCATATCAACTCCACCAATACTGCAAGGGTTGTGTCCATTATGAAAAAAATTCTTTTACATCCTTCCAACTCCATTGGAATGGGTCTTCAAACTCCAATCAGTCGAGTTAAAGACTGGCTTTCCATTTGGTCCTATTAGGCCTAATTGCACAATTAGCCCTATCCAGAGGGTTTTTTTGGATTCTTTCACAAAAATTTCAAATAACCCCAAAAACAAACTTAGGATCTTGACACCCATTTCCAAGACCTAAAATATTTTCAAGGTATTAAGACCCTAGATCATCCGTATAGTGGTATCCTAGATTATAGGGCAAATAGGGCTAATTGGGTTCCTAAAATGCAGTCCATTGATTTGTAACTAGAAATATATCTAAATGGATAAGTAAAGACCTTATATCTCTGATAGGGGTCTATAGACCTTATATATTTTGAAACCGCTCTTGGTTTATATCTCCCAAACACTCCCTTGCATATGCATTCAAACTTTTCTTTGTCATACATGTAACCGGAGAATCATTTCTTACCTACGACATGACCTTAAAATTAGAAAGCTATCTCTCCAGACCTCCTACTTGAGTATTTACACTGTACAGAGGCTCCCCTACCATATTCATCCACACCTTGAATATTTTCATGGTTGGATTCTATGGTGGAGCCATGAAACTAAAAACCATTATGTCTCCTACAACAACTACACTAATTCCTAAATAATTTACAAAGCCTAACTAATCAACTCAAAAAAAACTTTTCCAATGAATGAAAAATTCTTACAACTACTTCTACAACACAAATCCAACACTGAAACAAGTTAGTCAATCCATCCAAGCACTTCTACACTTAAAGCAAGTCGACTGTTGCAGAGAACCAGAACATAGTGCTTCTATTCACTTTCAAAATATTGCTACATCACACACTTACCTTGGGAAATGAGCCTCAAGGTATCTAAATATGCCTCCTCCATGTTTTTAGGCCACTATAATTCATATCCCTTCCCTACTTTGAACAGAATCAAAATTTGTCGATGTTGCATGCAACATTTGCAAAATTACAAATGTTGTCATGATAACATTTTAGCATCTTTTGCATTAATGATGCAAACTAACTTTTATGAACTCTAACTTACATCAACCAATGAATAAAAATAATTGAGGCATTTTTAGGAACTTTTCATACCTTTCCTAAGTCTAGAAGACTTTTGGACCACATTTCCCACTTTAGGCCTAAACTAAGGACTAACTACAAGAAAGCAATAAAATTAGATAGGATTGAGTACTAACTACTAATCCTTCTAATCACACACTTTCAAGACCTTCTAAGGTCAAAATAAAAGTCACTGACTTGGCTAGAGTCAGTTACAAGCCAAAATTGAACTAAGACTTTAGGGATAGCCTAGGTGCTCCTGCATCATCCTCCCCAAATGAAAAGACTTCAATCCACCCTTGGTTTGAGTAAGTTGGGATCAATTCTTAACTTTTTGAACTCAGTCTGCTTGACCCAAGTTGCATCTGCATCAGTTTTTCCATTCCACTTCACCAAATTTTCTTTGTACTCTTTCTTTCTAGTCTGTTTGTAGACTCTGGAATCCAGTATGTGTTCTACTTTCTTGATTGGTGTAGATGGTAAATTGAGTTCTTCCACCTCCTGTATGACCTCAGTCAAACTCTAGTTTGGATCTGTAATTGGTCCTTTGTAAAAGACCAAGTCTACTACATTAAACTCCAGAGATAGACCAACATTCTTTGGAAGTTCCACCTTGTATTCATTTGTGCCATATTTGGCCAGTATGTTGCATGGACAAATTCTTTTCATCTAAATCTTATGTGGTACTCCTTTCTATAATCTTTCCTTATTGAGATGGATCATCACTAGATCCCCAACTTGGAATTGGACATCCTTATTTCTTTCATCCACTTTTCTCTTAATCTTCTCTGTATTTTTAGTCAATGTCTTTCTGACTATCTCATGCACTTCTTGCATAGAGTGTGCAAAATCTTCTGCATAGCCACTACCCTTGGCTCCATCCTTCAGATCTCTAAGCTCAAATATGCCTCTAGGGTGTAGTCCATAAACTATTTCAAAAGGACTCTTACCAGTAGTCCTATTCACAGTGTCATTATAAGAATACTCTTCCTTCCCAATGAGTTGGTCCCAAACTTGACCATACTCCTTAGTTAAACACATTAGGAGGTTACCAAGAATCCAATTTACTACCTAATTTTGGCCATCAGTCTAAGGATGGTATGTAGATCCAAAAGATAAATTTGTCCCTAGCTTTTTCCATAGAGTCTTCCAAAAATGAATCATGAATTTGGTATCTCTGTCTGATACTATGCTCAATGGTAATCCATGTATTCCAACTACCTCCTTGAAGAATGATTTATCTAACTAGCATCATGGATTGTCTTACAGGGTACAAAGTGTGCCATCTTACTGAATCTATCCACAATAACATAAGTGCTATCCATTCCCTGTTTGGTCTTTGGCAAAGCTACCACACAATCCATGCTCAAACATTCTCATGGTCTAGTTGGAATGGGGAGAGGCTGGTAAAGACCTACATTGTAAGATGTACCTTTTGCCTTTTGATAGATAACAAATTTGTCTACATACTTCTTAATGTCCAAATTCATCTTGGGCCAAAAATAGAATCTTTGAACTAATACGTAGGTCTTGTTGACACAAAAATGTCCACTAAGTGAAAAATTGTGCTTCTCTTGAATCAAATTTTCTGTTATAGACCCTCTAGGAACACACAATTGACTTCCTCTAAACAAAATATCACTCTGCAAAGCATATTCAAACAATTCACTATGAAAATGATTCTTGTATTCTTGGCATACCTTCTAGATGTTTGGAAAGTCTCCATCTCCTACATATAGATCTTTGAAGCTCTCAATACCCATGCTCTACAGGTGTATCTCTTGTACTTTGAAGGCTCTTCTACTAAAGGCATCTACTACCTTATTCTGCAATCCCTTATTGTGCTTAATGTTGAATGTGTATACCTGTAGGTATTCTACCCACTTCATATGCTTGTGACTGCGCTTATCTTGTGAATTCAAGAAACTCAGTTCTTGGTTGTCTGAAAGACTACAAAATCATTTCGAAGAAAGTATTTCCTCCATTTCCTCAAAGCTTGGACTATAGCATACATCTCTAAGTCATAAGAAGATTATTTCTTCTTGGATTCACTTAGTTTTTCAGAGTGGAAAGCCACTAGTCTTCCCTCTTGACTCAAGACAACACCAATAGCTACATTTATAGCATCACATTCCATTGTGAATAGCTTCTCAAAGCTTGGAAAAATAAAGATTGGTTGAGTAGAAATCTTCTTCTTCAATAAATCAAATCCATGGTTATCTTTTTCATTCCATACAAACTTAGTTTTTATCCCACCTTTGATAGTGTCTAACATAGGAGCACAAATTGCATTGAATTTCTTTATAAACTTCTTATAATACTATGCTAAGCCATGAAAAATTATTACCTTATTTTTTTCCCTTAGATTAGGCCAGTTGATAATGGATTCTACCTTGCTTGGATCCATCTTTAGATTGCCTTGAGATAACACAAACCCAAGGTACACTAGCTCTTGTTTCATGAATTCACATTTTTCCAAGTTGATCATCAACTTCTCTTCATACAGCTTCTTGAAAACTATTTGTAGATGTCTGAGGTATTCTTCTCTTGTCTTAATATAGATGAGTGTATCATCCAATTATACTACCACAAATTTTCCTATGTAGTCCTTAAGAACTTTTTTCATGAGTCTCATGAATGTGGACGGGGAATTGGATAACCCAAATGGCATTAAAAGCCACTCATAGATTCCTTCTATGGTCTTGAAGGTTTTTTTCCTTTCATCTCCCCCATTGACTCTAATTTGGTGGCATCCACTCTTCAAGTCAATCTTTGTGAAAATTTTGGCTTCACCTAGACAGTCCATTAGGTCTTCTATCCTAGGGATAGGGAACCTATATCTAATGGTTATTCTATTTATTTCTCTAGAGTCAATACATAGCCTCCAAGTTCCTCCCTTTTTAGGGGCTAATAAAGTGGGCACGACACATAGACTAATACTTTTCCTAATAAGACCTTGGCTTAGGAGCTCTTGGAGTTGTCTAGTTATTTACTCATTTTGTTGAGGAGTCATTTTATAAGCTATCTTATTGGAAAGGGTAGCTCCTGGAATGAATCCTATTTGGTGGCTTACAGTCCTGTTAGTGGGTAGGGTTGATGGTTGTCCATCACTGACAATTCCTTCATACTCTTGTAGCATCTCTTGTACTTACATTGGCAAGTCTTTCATCCTGACTGTCTTATCTACACTTTCTTCTTTTGGCTTCAATACAAGTGCAAAACCAACTCCCTCTCCTTCTTCTAAACCTTCTATGAACTCTTTCTCACTAACCATAAGGACATTGGGGCCAAATGATATCATTTCTCCCTCCTCCAATAGTGCCTATATTTTGAATGTCACATTTTCCTTCTTGAAAGAATATGAATTATTTTCTCCATCATGCATGGCCTGTCTATCAAATTTCCATGGTCTACCTAGGAGTAGGTGACATGCATCCATAGAAAGTGCATCACATAACACTTTGTCCTTATAACTCCCAATTCAAAACTCCACCCAAGCTTGTTTGTTGACAAGGACATGTTGTCCTTTGTTCAACCAAGTAACTTTATAAGGATTGGTGTGGGGTATTCTTTTCATTTTCAACTTGGGGACTGCCTCCTCTGACACTATATTGTCAGTAGACCCTGAGACTATGATGACTCTACAAATTTTTCTCATTATTTTTCATTTCACTCTAAATAGTGATCTCCTTTGACAAGGCTCTTCTTTCACTGGCTCCTTAATCAGAGTTCTTCTCATCATTAATTTTTCACCTTCTTCTGACTCTAAGGGTACTTCAGGGTGTTTACCTCCTCCACTAGTGTCCTCTTAAACATAATTTACCCTTTTATCACTTCCTTGGGAAGTAGTGCCTTTCTCTGGACACCTATATGCAGGGTTTCCCATCTGGTTGGAGTGGTAACATTTCATGATGGCAAAGTAATTACCTCTACCTTGACTACTACCTCTTCCTCCATTGTTAGAGTTCCTTCCTCTATTTGAAATACTCTTGTTGGAGCTTCCCTCTTGTTGTTTAGTAAGCTTGGTCTCTCCTTGACTCTTTGGTTTAGAACTTCTTCCACCATAGCCACCTCTCTATCCTATATTATCTATTCCCTTACATCTTCCTCTGGTGGTGCTATATGATGACATGTAACTGATTGAATGTAATGTTAACTTAAAGATAATGCAAGACATTAAATCAGTTAATGGTTTGTATTGTCATTGATGTCAACGTGATATCATTTGTACGGTCATATATATAATTCCAAAGATTTTAGAGAATCAATGGAACAAAGATTATGCTTTCAGTAATGCATAAAAGTCAAGTATTCACTAAAGTGATAGATAACACTGACAGAGTGCACACCATCGGTAAAGGAAAAGAACCAAAGTCACAGTGATACCCGACGAAGCAAAATCACAGGATGCCTGACGAGGTGAAAATAGAATTGCCGCCCGACGAGTAAAATCCAATGATGCCCGACGGACGAAGATCTCAAAGCTGACTAGAGTCACACCGATGGAACTGGCAGTTGTCACCAATGACTAACTGCAGAGTTGACTGATAGAATAGAGAGTTCAGAAAATGGCAAAATATCTAGTTGGCAAGAGCTAAACATAGACTTAACTAGTTGTTTTCATTGTTTTATTCAATCAGAGTCAAGTGATTGATTTAAAGAAGATTTGTATAGTTGGCAAAAAGATAACTGTGAGATAAATCAGGAGTTAAGCTTTAAATAAGATTGGCTAGATTGTTTTTAATGCCAAGAATCAAGAAACGGTGAATATCATGTCTATATAAGAGACAAGCTTAATTCATTTCTGCATCACATAAAAGAGGATGAATAGAAAGAGGATGATGAATAGAAACTAATGAAGGATAACTTCATATATTCTGGATCAATCAAGTTGAAGGAGAGCTAAAGAACTCTATAGACACTGATGAACAGTGAAGCACAACATCACAGAGAAAAAAGTATGGAGCACAAAGAATTGAATTGATACATTGATTAGAGGGTTTTTATTGATTGGTGGTTAAATTTAAGGATAAGTTTTTAAAGCCACTTATTCACCCCCCCCNTTTTCCCCCCCCCCCCCCCCCCCTCTTAGTTATTACTAACAATTGGTATCAGAGCTTGTGTGCTTAGAAGGAAGCTTTCAAGACCTAAGTCAGGATCACAAGATGAACAAATGAGATGTGCCCAGGTTGAACAAAGACAACTTTGCTTCATGGAAAAGCAGGATAAGACTCCACTTATCAAGTATTGGTAATGATGTTACTCAATTCCTAGATACTGAATATGTGTTTCCTACATGACTATTGACATTAGATCAATTGAGAGAGAAGCATAAGCATAACTACATGGTTATAGAGCTTTCTTCCTCACTCTCCGATGCTAAATTTGAAGATGTCAAGGATTGCAAAATTGCAAAGAAAATGTGGGACAAACTGAAGCTTGTACATGGAGGTGAAACAAATTTTTTGAGAGCCAAGACAGAAAGCCTTAGAGGAAAATTTTATGATCTTAGAATGAAACGAGAAAACATCACATAGTACATCACAAGAATAAAAGAAGCAGTCAATGCTATATGAGGTGTTGGAGGTACACTTGAAGAGGAGACAGTGGTAAGTAAAATCTTAAGAACCTTATTGCCTGTATATGCTATTAGAGTTTCTTCTCAATTAAGAAATGAGAGCAGTAGAAAACAACACAGTTACTCTTGATAACTTAATTGGTAGACTAATTTCATTTGAAATGAATAACTTTGACAATAGTGTCTTACCACACTTGGAATCTGCATTTAAGTCTTCTATGAAAATAAGCAAATCAAGTCATAGATACTCATCTAGAAAAGATAGTGAAAGTTAAAGTGAAGAAGAAGATCTAGATGAAATAGAAGCACTTATGGCTAGAAGAGTGCAGAGAAGCAAAGGTAAATACAAAGGCAAGTTACCACTTGTATGCTTTAATTGTAAAGAGATTTGACACTTTGCTGCAAGATGTCCTAACAGAAGAAAAGAGGATAGAAGTAATGACAAACCTTTTGAAAAGAAATCTGACAGAAGTGTTAACAAAGATTACAGAGCTTACCGACAATCAGAAAGAAGAGATACCTAAGACTACAAGGATAAAGGAAAGAAGGCTAGCTACCTAGCTTCTTGCAAAGATGAAGATACTAACACCGAACCTGATGAAGACATCGAGATGGTATTTGTAGCTGTGAAGGATGATTCAGATGAAGATAAAAGGTATGTAGAAACTGCACTCATAGCTAAGGTTAGCAAGAATGACATATGGATTATAGATAGTGGCTGCACTCACCACATGACCGGTGACAAAGAAAATTTTAACACTTTTGAGTATTATAATGGTGGTACAGTAAGAATGGGTAATGATAC
>MU226899.1:1035134-1058561 GCA_018584345.1 Thuja plicata
ATTTATTATGTAATTTCATTATTGTAATCTTGTATTAGAGTATCGCATGTGATACCTAATCTAGAAATTGTAATAGTAAGTAGATTAGAGTGATTACCACATACCCTGTGACATGTGCAGTGGATGTTAGTTTATGGTAGTTTCATGGTTATCCATGAGGATTGTAATTATGGTTATGTAAGTTGTATTTGTTATGAATAATCAGATAGAATCTTTTGTTATAATGTTAGTTGTGTTTTGCTTTAAGTAATTCAACATCATGGAACCCTTGAGTCGTGTAATCTATGTGAGTGTAAGACATGTGTATAAATGGTAATTGCTTCCACATGATTGTATGTTTCTTTATGTTAACTTTAAAAAAAAAAATTATTCAGCACACATAGTGACATGTTTAGGTTAATCTCTCTTGGGTTCCCTGGCAGGGCGTTACACATATATAGGGTCTCCCTTGTACTATAGTTTACATTTATTTACATTTTGCAGCATGCTAAATCCTCGAAAGGTAATGCACACAAGTTGCTAAATCCTAAAGGGACACGCATTTTTTACTTTTATTTTTGCTAAATCCTCATAAGGTAACGCACATAAGTTGCTAAATCCTGAAGAGATACGCACCCTTTTTATTTTTATGACATGCTAAATCCTTGAAAGGTAACACACATAAGTTGCTAAATCCTGAATGGAAACGCATTTTATATTCCATAGTGATACAAGAATGTAGATCTATGGATATTTTCAAAAGCCGTTAGAAGATGCATTTACAATTACAAGCACAGTTTATGGGTGAACCTATTTGGGCTCTCCCTCCTTGGTGATTCATAGTAAGGTGGGAATCTTACTAGGTGAGGTAATCACTTTTTATTTTCTCTCTTTTGCTTTCATGCTAGTAGGATTAGATCATGAAGCTATGTTATCTATGGTGTTGTTCTTGTCTTACTTATGTAGTCATGTATTTTTTCTATGATTGATTGCTCTTTACTTTCATGTATGTATGTTGAGCTAGAATCCTTGGTTTGGGGACTTCTATTCCTGGCTTAGTGATATTCTACCTCATTACGATCCACCAGTGTCTTTCTTCTAACTTTACCGTGAGCATGTTCGATTTCCATACTCTCGCTAAAGTGGGGGCTTAATGTATCATCTTAAAATAGAAGCACTTCCATGTTAAGAACATTTAGCCCTCCTTAGGGGATTTTTTTTACATCCATAATTTCATCCTCCCATTTTTGCATCATTCCCTACTTATGCCAGATTAGGACCCTGATTGGGCCTCTCTGAGCACCTTCTACCCCACCTAGCATGTTTTCCAGGGGTTCTGACCCCCAGGGTCAAGGTCGACCTCGACCTTGACCTAGGTCAAGGTTGACCCCAACCGTGACCTAGGTCAAGGTTGAACTTGACCTTGACCTAGGTCAGGGTCGACCTTGACCCTGACCAGGGTCCACCTTTTGAATCTGGAAGCCTGTCGGCTGCCAGGAGTCATCCAAAATTCATTTTTCCCGCTTTCGGCTTGACAGTTTCAGGTTCCAAAGCGTTGATTCCTAAATTATATTTAATATAGGTCCTCTTCTAGGGGCATGGGTCTAATTGGAATTTAATTATCCTATGTCCTCCTCCTTAGAAAATTGTGCCCTGGTTTCATATAAAAGGGAGCTTTCTCCTCTCATTTTCTCTAAGTCTTCTAACCATTATCAAGTAACAAGTGCTAAGGAAACTAAGCATTCAAAGGACATTCAAGCATCCATTATTCTAGATTTTTTCAAGCTCTCAAGGTGTTCAATTCTTCCCCTCAAGCATTTAAGCTCTCCATTGAAGATCAATGATTCAAGTTTTCAAGCCTTTGAAGGGATTTGGTTCAAGCATTCAAGATTCATCATTCAAACCCTAGATATAGCCATCATGATGGTGTGATCTTCCTTCAAGATCCTTTGTGCATCCTCAAGACTCTTTCATTACTTCTTCAAGGTGGATTCCAAGTATACAATCATGGAGGTTTATGGTCTTTATTGAGTCCAAGCTTTCATATTTACATACTTACATTTGAATTACAATTGCATATCTATTAAATATCATAACTTCATTGTTAGATTCAATTCTACTACTTGCTAGCATTCTATACTTTATTGATTTCAAGATTAATTCTTAAATTGGGGTTTGACTAAGGCAAACCCCTCTCCCCAACAAAAAAAACTTCTTTTTCTTGCAGGTATAGGTTCAGGACTATGGATTTGGACTCAGATCTGGATACCCTTTTTAGCTTTCTGTCAGGCTCCGCGAACAGATTCTCTGTCGGACCTGTGAAGGTCAAGGTTGACATTAGTGGGTCAGGGTCAACATTTTTGGGTCAAGGTTAACCTTTTTCATAAGATGGTGTCAGATCAGAAAAGGATTTATGAGTTTTGTTAGTCTCTGCATTCTGGTTCCAGAGCATACTTCATTTTTTCAAGAAACAGAGTACAGACCTCAGAAAATAGCATTCTTTGATTTGCAATTATTTAAGGTTAGTACATCTCTCCTATTTCTTTAATTACTATCATATATCATATCTACATTATTAATTAATAGAATTTAAGATCTTCTTCTTTACTCCCATTTCCAAATGGTTGATTCGATTGTGCATTAATCCCTCTTTTGGGTTTATCAATTTGGATCTTGCATTTGTTCATTTGGGGATAAAGGTGGAATATCTTATCTTCCTCATAATCACAATTGTAATACACATACAATCAACAAAATTCAATTTAAATGTAAAGGTTAGGGAAATACACAATCAAACCCTAATAAAACTAAATAAATAAGAAAAAAAGAAAGATTTTTCTTCCTTTACACAATGGAACAAAGATTATGCTTTCAGCAATGCATAAAATTCAAGTATTCACTAAAATGGCAAATAACACCGACGGAGTGCACACCATCGGTAAAGGCAAAGAACAAAAGTCATAGTGATACCCGATGAAGAAAAATCACAGGATGCCTGATGAGCTGAAAATAGAATTGCCCGATGAGTAAAATCCAATGATGCCTGATAGATGGAGATCCCGAAGCTGACTGGAGTCACACCGATGGAACTGGAATTTTTCACCAATGACTAACTGTAGAGTTGACCAACAGAACAGAGAGTTCAGAAAATGACAAAATATCTAGCTGGCAAGAGCTAAAGATAGACTTAACTGGTTGTTTTCATTGTTTTATTTGACCAGAGTCAAGTGATTGATTTAAAGAAGATTTGTATAGTTGGAAAAATGATAACTACGAGATAAATCAGGAGTTAAGATTTAAATCAGATTGGCTGGATTTTTTTTCACGCCAAGAATCAAGAATCAAGAAATGGTGAATATCATGTCTATATAAGAGACAAGCTTAATTCATTTCTGCATCACATAAAAGGGGACGAATAGAAAGAGGATGCTAAAGAGAAACTAATGAAGGATAACTTCATACAATCCTGATCAATCAAGCTGAAGGAGAGCTAAAGAATTCTGCAGACACTGACGAAACATAAAGCACAGCATCACACAGCAGAAAGTGTGGAGCACAAACAATTGAATTGATACATTGATCACCGAGTTTTTATTGATTGGTGGTTAAGTTTAAGGATATGTTTATGAAGCTACTGATTCCCCCCCCCCCCCCCCTCTCAGTTATTACTAACACTATAATCTTGTTTCTTCCTTAGCTTTTCTTCAACCTTGATTGCAATTTGGTGGCATTTCTGAATGGTATCTAGAGTCAAGAAACTCATTTTATCTTGTATGGTCCATTTGAGACCATTAAGGTATCTATCTACCTTTAATTTCTCATCTTCTACAACTCTATAACTCATACAAAGCCTTTGAAATTCTTTAGTATAGGAGTTTACATCTAGGTCCTTTTGTCTTAAACTTTGTCTTCTTTTATGCAGTTGGATTTCATAATCCTCGGGGATATAAGCATCTCTAATTTTTGTAACCATAGCTCTCCATGTGGTAATGTGATTATTTCCTTCCTTCTCTCTCTCATCTTGGATAAACTTCCACCAAGTGAGTGCAGACCCTCTAAGTTTGGCTTTAGCACCTTTCACCTTTTGAGCCTCAGTGATGTCATCACACTCAAAGTGATTTTCTAGTCCTTCTATCCAATCTAGGACTACCTATGGTTCCATCTTTCCACTGAAGATAGGAAATTCTTCTACTACGTTACCACTCATTTCTTTTAAAGCTTTCAAGAATGGTTCCTCATTCAGGATAGGGTCAGCTTCAGGTAATTCATCATCTATGGAAATCTCTTTGCCTTTCCCTTCAACCTTATCCTTTACTTCTTCTACTTTCACATCCACTTCATCTACCTTTTGCTCTAATTGAGCCAATCTATCTTTGAGAATCCTATTCTCCATATATTTCTCATCTACCTTCTTTTCCAACTCTACATTGGTCACCATTTTAGACTCTCCAACTAATTCTTTTGGTTGAAACATTCACCACAATCCTGATCAAACAAGCTCTGATACCAATCTGATAGAAGTGATCCTAGGTGTGCTTGCACAAATTGTACTACGAAATTCACTTGTCCTAGTCTTCTTAGGATCCCAATCTCACTTCTAGGACCCCTATAGTCTCAAGTATCCAAGCCTAAGACTATCCTAACTCAACTCCAAGAGTTAGTCTCCTTGTGCTTAACCTTGAAGGACAACTACCAATAGTTGTGTATCAATTCTTCACTCAAACTTGAAGGATTCCAAGTGCAAATCCTTCATATCAACTTCACCAATACTGCAAGGGTTGTGTTCACCATGAAAAAATTCCTTGAAAATCCTTACAACTCCATTGGAATGGTTCTTCAAACTCCAATCAGTCGAGTTCAAAACTGACTTTCCATTTGGTCCTATTAGGCCTAACTGGAAAATTAGCCCTATCCAGAGTGTTTTTCTGGATTCTTTCCCAAAACTTGCAAGTAACCCAAAAACAAACTTAGGATCCTGACACCATTTTCCAAGACCTAAAATATTTTCAATGTCTTAAGCCCCTAGATCATTCGTACAGTGGTATCCTTGATTATAGGGAAAATAGAGTTAATTGGGTTCCTAAAATGTAGTCCATTGATTTCTACCTAGAAATCTATCTAAATGGATTGGTAAAGACCTTAGATCTTTGATAAGGATATATAAGACCTTATAGCTTCTGAAACCACTCTTGGTTTGTATATCCCAAACACTCCCTTATATATGCATTCAAACTTCTCTCTGTCATACACCTAACCGGACAGTCATCGCTCACCTAGGGCATAACCTAAAAATTAGTAAGTTGTCCCTCTAGACCTCCTACTTGAGTATTTAAACTATATAGAGGCTCCCCTACCATATTCATCCACAACTTGAAGATTTTCATAGATGGATTCTATGGGGGAGCCATGAAACTAAAAACCACTCCGTCTCCTAGAACAACTACACTAATTCCTAAATAATATACCAAGCCTAACTAATCAACTCAAAAAAAAAATTCCACTAAATTAAAAAGTCTTAAAACTACTTCTAAAACATGGATCTAACACTGAAACAAGTTATTTAATCCATCCAAACCATTCTACACTTGAATCAAGTCGACTATTACAGAGAACCAAAACACAATGCTTTTATTCACTTTCAAAATCTTGCTACATCACACACTTACCTCGAGAAATGAGCCTAAAGGTATCTAAAGATGCCTCCTCCATGATTTTAGGCCACTAGCATTCATATCCCTTTCCTACTTCGAACGGAATGAAAATTTTTCAATGTTGCATGCAACATTTGCAAAATTGCAAATGTTGTCATGACAACATTTTAGCATCTTTTGCATTAATGATGAAAACTAACTTTTATGACCTCTAACTTACATCAACTGATGAATAAACATCATTTATTCCTTTTTAGGCACTTTTCACACCTTTCCTAAGTCTCAAACACTTTTAGACCGCATTTCCCACTTTAGGCCTAAACTAAGGACCTACTAGAAAGCAATAAAATTAGATAGGATTGAGTACTAACTACTAATCCTTCTAATCACACACTTGAAAGACCTTCTAAGGTCAAAAAAAAAAGTCACTAAATTGTCTAGTGTTATTTACAAGCCAAAATTGAACTAAGACTTTAGGAATAGCCTAGGTGATCTTGCACCACTTTCTTGACCATTAAGTGAGGCTGCAATATATGTAACCTTTGGATTTTCTTTTGTAACGAGATTGATTGTTATTGTATCTTCAATCAAGATGGAGGATTTTTCTAGCTGCAAATATATAAATGGTAGGTCAATTCTCCCTCCTCTAGTGCCCTGGAGAGGCTTTCACTAGAGGATATGTCCTTTATTTTATTTTTTTCTTCATCTGAAGGTTCCTTTGAGAGGTTTTCACCAAGGGATGTCTTATTATTATTTTGATTTTTATTTTCTTTCTTAGTTTTGCGACTAAGAGTGTTGACCTGGCTACTAAAGTAGGCTTTCTTTTTATAGTGAATTTGATGTTTGTAGTCTTGGAGATTCTTAAGTCCAAAGAGTGTCAACACTACCTAATCCAAATCACATATGTCCAAGGATGGTAGTGAATCTTGTTGATCCCAATCAATTAGTTCAGGGTTTTTGAGGAGAAGGTTAGGGGATGAAAGGTTGGCATCTGTAATGGTGTGGACATAGGTACATTCATCAAGGTCATCTTCAATATATTAGAAAGTTACTTTAAATAACTCTTCATCGGTGTCTGAATTAGATTCAACTAAGCAATAGTCCCTGGTGAAGTTCATCTTAGTTTCTAAGGAACCCAATCCTTTTCCACGTGGATAGCCCTTTGCTTCAATGAGGGTCTTCCTTCCTATTTCATTTTCTCCAAGAATGGTACCATGATATCCCATGCTTTTAACAATGGGAGTGTCTTTCACATATTTGTCTTTAGGGAAGGTTACTGGTTTCTCTTCTTCATCCTTGTAAAGCAATTCTAGGACATTAGATTCCATGTGTTCATATGCTAAAGATCCCCAATGTTCAAAAGTATTCTTTTTGCATCTCATGGTATCTTTTTCTCTTGAGGGACTAATTGGGAAGGTATGCCATAAGACTTTAGGGACAAGGGGAGTTGTCCAATGCACATAGCAATTTCAAACTTATATTCCCTCATGCCTTGATCGGTGAACGTTATTTTTTTTTACTCATGAATCTTTTCTTCAATAAATTTGTCCTTTCCTTTAGATTTGTATGGGGTAATTTATGATGTCACTTCAGTAATTTTAGAGGAATATTGTTGTATTACAGGTGGGGTGGGATTCTCCTTTTCAATAGGTCGACCAAACTCATTCAAAGGACAATAATTTGATTGTTTACCCTCCAATATTTTTTAATATTGGAAGTGTTATCGATCTCCAGGAATATTTATTTCCCTTCCATAATGTGGGAACTTTAAATATTGATGATATGTAGAAGGTACAATTTTGATAGCATGTATCCATGGTCATCCCAATAAGATGTTATATGGAAGATCAAGGTTGTGCACATGACAAAATGTTTCAATTAGATTCGGGCCTACTTATAGAGGGATTTTTATCAATCCTTTACTCTCCCTATCCCTATCATCATAGGCCTTTATTGTGATTCTTTTATTTACATCAGGAAGGTCTTCAAAAAGACCAATGTTTCAGATCATTTTTAATATACATAAATTGGGACCAGATACACCATCTATAAGGACTTGTTTGATCTTAGTGGAATGAATTTTGGCTTCAATATGGAGTGATTTGTTATGATGGAGATATGTGCCACATAAATCTTTGTCAGTAAAGACCAACTATTCTTGTGCAACTAAATTCTCAATCATAGCTTGGAACTGGGAAGCGTTGATGTTTTCAGGAACATGTGACTCATTAAGGGAATTTTCTAGAACTTCCTTATGGATGGGAGATGTGTGAAGAAGCTTGAGGATAGATATCTATGTAGGCATTTTTCCTAATTGATCCAATAAATAATAGTGTAAAGCGGGTTGAGTGGCTATAGATGGTGTGGCTAGTGGATTTGCAGAGGTCAGTGGATTATTAGCAGCCTGATCAGTGACTCTTTCTCTTTGGGTGGTAGCATTGAAATTTGTGCCTTTTAGTGTTAGAGTGTTTACATGGTTTTCATATTATTCAATGCATCCATAGATTGCATCAAAACCAAAGATATTGTTCTCTTCTAGACTTCCACATGTTCGATCTTTGTCTATGATGGTGTTTCTAGAATAATCATATGGAATGGCATTGGATGTGTTTTTATGATTGTGTTTTGGAAATGTCCCATGATAGACTTTTAGTTTTGCATTTGATGATGATGGAGTTTGTCCTTCAACCTCAATTTTTCCATCGTCTATAAGGTCTTGGAAAAAATATCTTAGTTCCATGCATTTCTTGGTATCGTGCCCTTTGATGCGATGGTATTCACAATATTCATTATCTTTATACCATGTGGGCTTGGGTTTTTTTTCATCAAATGATCGAGTAATAGGATATAACATCATCCCTTGATCCACTAATTGTCAAAATACCACATCAAGTGACTCTGCAAGACAAGTGAATTATCGGTGTTGTCTTGAACCAGCATTATTGGTATTATTTGTGTTGTTGTTATTTCAAGGAAACATATAGAAATGATTACAGGGTTTTTGTTGAGATTTTTATTTTTGCGATGAATTGTTCTGATTATTATTGTTGTTGTTATGATTGTTGTGATTATTCAGATTGCCCTGATTAGATGTTTGGAGGTTTTGGACATGCTTGGTATCTGTCACTCCATCATTGGTGACCCTTTGTTTACTCCAAAATTTAGGTTTTTCATTAAAATAAGGGGTATAGTGTTTAATGGCACTTTTCTCAAAAACCCATCCTCAATTTTTTTTCCTTTCTTAACAAGAGACTCAAAGGTGTTAGGTGAGGCCATTTTCATTTGGAATGACATTTTAGATACAAAATTTCTAGTAAAGATATCAATCAGGTGATTATTGGGTATTTTCTATGGAATCCAATTTGCAACGTGTCTCCATCTTCGTAGAAATTTGGAAAAGGTTTCTCCATTCTTTTTCTTGGTGTTACACAAATCCCTCAATTATTCTTGGTGTTCGATGTTGTAGGAATATTGTGCAACAAATTTCTCTGCAAGGTCAGAGAAGGTGGATATGGATCCATGAGGAAGGGTCATGAACCATTCCAGAGTGGGGCCGCCAAGACTCCAAATGAAGAGTATTCTTAGGTAATTCTCGTTGTAGGTGACCTCTTGGCATACAATATAAAATTACTTGATATGTTGGACCAGGCATGTCTCTCCCTTGTATTTCTCAAATTTAGGGATCTCAAAGTTTGGAGGAAATTGTTGCATTTTCATTAACTTATTGAACAGGTAAGGAAATATCTCATCAAAGGAGAATTCTTTCTTCCCCCCATTTTGCAGGCTATGCACAAGGTTATTAAGCTCATTGACTTGTTGAGATAAATCAAGAGCACTATGAGGTGTGAATTATAGTCCAAAAGATTATCATCCTCCCATTTGTGAGGATGAAAAGCCTATTGATGTCATTCCAACTGTAGGGGGCATGTAATGATAATCCTAGGACATTTGTTGAGTGGATACCTTCATGGTGGATGACGAAAAATGTGAATTGTGATAAAAAATTGGATGTGTAGATAAAGATATGGAATTCTTCCCTATAAAAAAATACTAGCTCTGGCAATGGTAGAGGTATTGGTTGTGGTATGGGTGCTAATATGTGAGGTCATATTGGGAAAGACACTAAGGAGTTGTTGAATTTATTCCCCTAAAAATTGAAACTTTGGTTACAAGGTTAATACGGGGATTGATGTAGAAGTTCCACTAGAAGAGGTCTTTCCTTTGTCTTGGGATTATGTTTCATTAGAGGTTGAGGTTGAGGTTGTGGTTGTGTTTAGAGTGGTTGTAGCCTTGATGATATTGTTGACAAGGAGAGATTCATAGAAATCGGCGGGCAGTGTGACACCATTATTGATAAAATTTAGGAAAATCTCTCCACTGATCTAATTAATGGACTTCTCAACCATCTCTAAATTGTATTTATCACTAAGTAAATCATTCACCTTAATAGGTCTTTCATCTTGATCCACCAATTCATTTTCTCTAGGGGCATTGGTGATGTATTCAACATGTGTTGTATGGACCTAGAAGAATGGATGAGCAAAAGTATTCTCATCATCATGGTTGGTGTTTTCTTGTGTGCACCTCATGTTTTTAGCTTGGGATAAAGTAACTACCATACAATGGTGACCTTTCAATGATGAAAGAAGAAAGATGAAGTTTTGTAAGATTTTATGATGAGAAAAAATGAAACTAAGAGGAAGGGTTGGACTTGATTTGATTTAAATTTGGATTTGAATTGATTAGATTGGATTAAGTTGATTGAATTTGATTTGATTTTATTGAGATTGATTGATTTGACTTGAACTGGATTTAATTAGATTTAAAGGATTTAAGATAAAACCCTAGGTGAGACAAGACCTTATGATGATACAAACACAAGGAATTGATTTGGATAATATCTTCTTCTAATTGTAGATAGACTTATGATCCCCAAAAAATAGGAGAAGATTAATGGAATTAATTATTTGAGACATACTAATGTTCTGTAAGCAATAATTTGATTAAATGTGTTTTTTAGAAGTGAGGGTCTGTAACACTTTTGATTAAAATCTTTCAACCTAAGGAGGATGAAGGAAATAAAGATCGAAATTGATCTGATTGTACTCTAAAGATGTTTGATTTTGGTCCAAGAGCCAAAGTAGAAGGAATGATGATCTTGTGAAGATAAGGAGGTGATGAATGATTTTTTATTAGATTCAAGGTTCAAAGGTCAACAATGAAGCTCACCTAGTCATATCTCTCAAAATGAATAAAGGCGTAATTCACATGATTTTTGGCCATGATATGGAAAACCTTTTTGTTGAAGATGACAGAATCAAATTTCTCAGTGTCTTTAATTTCTTGCTAAACTGATTTGGTTATATGTTGGTATTCTTTGGATTTCCTGTTAGCTTCTTTCTTGTCTTTGTAAACACGAGGAACCAGGATTCTCTTATGCTTTCCTGAATTGGTCATGTTAATAGAGAGAATATTGGTTTTGACAAGGTAAAAGTGTGTTTTGTGACAAATGATTTTGAGGTCTCTTAGGAAATTGGATTTACGATGTTTTTGCAAGGTTTTATTTCTCTTTGGTTTTAAGTGGAGATGATAGTTCTCAAACACAGATGAGAATCTGTGGAGATGACAGTCTCAGGTCAGAAATGACACTCTTAGGTCAGAGACGCCAACCTCAGGTCGGAGATGACAATCTCAGGGCAGAGACAACAGTTTTATTTTGGAGAGGTTTTTTGACTATTTTGATGAGTTTTGATCAATTAGATTTGTTTGGTCTGGTTCTAGGTAAATCTGTTCAATGGAAAGAATTGGTTTTCAACCATTCAAATCATAAGGAAAAATAACAGTCATATGTCTAAAAATAGTCTAGCAAGGGACAAAAAAACCTTGCAGGATCCAAGCAGTAGTGATAATGAAGATGATATGAAATAATGTATCTTTGAGGTGTGTATGTTCTAGTTAAATCACAATGAAGATAGTAGAGCAGATTCTACCCTAAGGAATCAACATAGCACAAAAACCTTCACTCGCAAACTTAGGCTCACTTCAAGAGATAATCAGAATATGGTCATTTTCAACCACCCAATAAGTTAACAATATCGTATTAGCTGAATCTAAACACTCAGGAAGGCATGATATTGGTGCAGGAGCACCTAGAGCATAAGGGTCACCATGAAGCCTTGATGGAGATCCAAGGAGAGATGAAGACAAGGGAGGCCTAAAAGGTCTTAAATCTATGTAATTTGGCCAATAGAGCCACAAAATATAATGAAATGCACTAAAAGTGCCAAAAAGATGTAATGTTGCCATGTGGGCAAAATAAGGCCTAAAGGGCTAATGTAAGGGTTTGAAGGGTAAAATTAGGGATTTAATTATGTTCTAATTTTATAAGGTCTATGAAGGACCATTTGATGTAATTGAACAATATACAAATGGTAAAAATCCAAACTACATATAAGTTGTCAAGGTTCGTAATTTGTTTTTAAAATTGACAACATAGGATTAAGAGACAACCGATTAAAGGATTGGTTGAGAAGTTAGTTGGGGAAGTTTTGAATCAGTTCCTAAGGATGGAACAAGAATATAAGTGATTTTAATTCTGGAAAAAGGGGGGAGAAGTCGATGTAATAGGTTTGGAAATCAATAAAGTTGATATTTCTGCATTTTCCATGTTTTGACAGTTAAAATGGTTTCGGTGCAGAGAGAATAACTTTTTGATGCACTGTTGGATTTGTCTGCAATTGGGATATGTTTTGTAAAACCTAGTTACGCCCCTTTGCACTTGAGCGATCTTTGATATAAATTCTCCTTCAAAAGTTATTGGATACAGAGTAGATGTATATCAAAACTGTTTTCCTTCTCTGATTCTGCACGTTTAGAAAGTTTATGATTTGGGGTATCAAATGAAGCTGTAGAACCCTAATATTTTGTGTGGTTGTAGTTGTTGATGTTACCAAAATTATTATTTCTTTCTATAAAAATTCATCTTGTCATCTTGAAGGTCAAATAAATCGATCTCATAAAACTGTCCTGAGATAGAAGGAAATTGGCATAGGTTGTGGTTTGCATGGTTGGAGTGTTGTTTTTAGCCCATGTTGAGAATTCCTTAGGATGGGATTTAGAAACCTATCAGATGTTGGAACTCTTGATTCCACATTCAAGGAATCCTTTGCATCAATTGGTATCAGAGCAAGGAATTAGATCCTTGCAAGTTGAAGATTGAAGATGGCTTTGACAAGAAGTGAAAGAGAATTGGTCAAGGCATTGAGATAATACTTCGATGATGGAAAGAAACAAAGAGAAAAAGAAAGGATGAAAAGAGAAGAAATGAGAAGGAAGAAGAAAGAAGAAGAGGAAATTCTAAGAATCATTGGAGAGACTTTGAAAAAGCATCAAAAGAAGCTGGAGTGGATTGCATCACTCCTTGAACAAGCATCAGATGAAGAAGAGAAGTATATTGCACATGAAGAAGTGGATGAACCTAAGGGAAAAAAAGGTTCTACAATCTGAATCAGAGATAGAAGTTGAAGTTGTTGATGGTTGTAGCAATGGATCAAGTCTTGAGGGGCTTGAATCTGATGAAATTATTCAGTTGGGGGAAACATAGTGTCCTTTGGTGATGGAAGAAGACAAACAACATGGTAGCATGGCTAGAGAGGAAACCAAGATGACTAGTGAGTTGTTGGTATTCCTAGGTGAATGGCATGATGGTGAAGACCAACAAGACAGCACAGTAGGTGAGGAAGAACCTAACTGTGGGGTCATTGGTGAGACTCACAAGGTAGTCATGAATGCTAAAGAAGACTTGAAATGCCAAGAGGAGAGGCATGTGATCCAAGATGTATTGGTATCAATGGGAAGAGACTTCAAGTTTGAGGACAATGAAGAGTTGCAGATGGCAGTAGTGGTCTCATGGCATGAGACTAAGGATAAAGTGAACAATTGTGACCAGACATTGGTCTATATTTTTCCCATGGGAGGAAAACCAAGAGCAATGATGCAAGAGTGCATTGTGAGGCAGCAGAAAGAGAAGATGCCATGGATCATTAATGATAATCTTTTCAAACCAAAGGTGAAAATCAAATGGTTTTGTTTGCTGACATTGTTTTGTTTACAGGTTTCCAAGAGACTTAGAAAACTTTCAAAATTGGGGAGTATGGTGCAGGAGCACCTAGAGCATAAGGGTCACCATGAAGCCTTGATGGAGATCCAAGGAGAGATGAAGACAAGGGAGGCCTAAAAGGTCTTAAATATATGTAATTTGGCCAATATAGCCACAAAATATAGTGAAATGCACTAAAAGTGCCAAAAAGATGTAATGTTGCCATGTGGGCAAAATAAGGCCTAAAGGGATAATGTAAGGGTTTGAAGGGTAAAATTAGGGATTTAATTATGTTCTAAGTTTATAAGGTCTATGAAGGACCATTTGATGTAATTGAACAATATACAAATGGTAAAAATCCAAACTACATGTAAGTTGTCAAGGTTGGCAATTTGTTTTTAAAATTGACAACATAGGATTAAGAGACAACCGATTAAAGGATTGGTTGAAAATTTAGTTGGGGGAGTTTTGAATTAGTTCCTAAGGATGGAACAAGAATATAAGTGATTTTAATTCTGGAAAAAAGGGGGGAGAAGTCGATGTAATAGGTTTGGAGATCAATAAAGTTGATATTTCTGCATTTTCCATGTTTTGACAGTTAAAATGGTTTCGGTATAGAGAGAATAACTTTCTGATGCACCGTTGGATTTGTCTACAATTGGGATATGTTTTGTAAAACCTAGTTATGCCCCTTCTCACCAGAGAGATCTTTGATATAAACTCTCCTTCAAAAGTTATTGGATACAGAGTAGATGTATATCAAAACTATTTTCCTTCTTTGATTCTGCATGTTTAGAAAGTTCATGATTTGGGGTATCAAATGAAGCTTTAGAACCCTAATATTTTGTGTGGTTGTAGTTGTTTATGTTACCAAAAATATTCTTTCTTTCCAGAAAAATTCATCTTTCCATCTTGAAGGTCAAATAAATCGATCTCATAAAACTGTCTTGAGATAGAAGGAAATTGGCATAGGTTGTGGTTTGCATGGTTGGAGTGTTGTTTTTAGCCCGTGTTGAGAATTCCTTAGGATGGGATTTAGAAACCTATCAGATGTTGGAACTCTTGATTCCACATTCAATGAATCCTCTGCATCAGATATGGCAAGTGTATTGGGTAGATTACTATCCTCCTTCCACTTATATTATCAACCTTTTGGTGGTAAATCATGTAGCTTCTATACTAAGGTGTTTAGTGATTGAATCCATTTGCAACTATCCCTTGCAGTCCTATAAATAGGATTGAGGAATATTTATGAAGATCTCGGTAGCTAGAAGTGATATATATGGGCCCTTGGTTCTTGTAGGACTCCAAGATATCAATCCTACAATAGCACCTTCTTCAACTTAAGAAAACTACTCGGTGAGGTAGGTAAAATAGAACTATCGAGAAACTAGAATAACCTTTGAGCACACTCGGTGAAGCCAACCATGCATAGTAACCGATTTCAAATGAGAACTTTCCTAGTTACTAAGCACCAAGAGGTTTCTGAGCCACAACTTCCTTTCCTTCTTAATGAATTGGAAAACAAATTATAGATTTGAGTGCCCTTTAGGGACTTATGCAAAACTCTAAAGTTATATGAACCAACTCTACTCTAGCACCCCTTAATCCTTACTATGTTCACAAACCTAATAGGCCTACTTAGGCTTGGTTAACAAATAAATTATCTAGGAATGAGTACATCAAGTTTATCCAACACCTCAAAGATGTTCTTCTACCCCAACTTGTTCCAAATCAACGTCTACCAAGTCAAATACTCCACTTGTCTCCCTATCTACACATATTCATCACTCTAGGATAAATACATCAGCTTATTTAGCCTATGGCTTGATGGATATGACAGCCGACCAAAACTTCCCTTCCTGAACCTTAGGAATCCTAAAATACACAACTGTAACTTGCATTTCCCAAGTGGTCGTGGAATCCCACTAGTAAGATGGCAAGTCAAGGTTCCAACTTTGAATCACACCAAATAGATGAGGGTTTCCTGTACAATCTAAAAAAAATGAATGGATCTCCCTCCTATGATCACAAATGAATTCAAATCAGTTACATTTGAAAGTTAACACATTCTACTTAATTCCCATACAACACAAAAAATAGAGAATTATTCAGGAAATAAAATGTTGTCTTTATTCAATCCACCATGAATTGTACAATATTATCAATCTCATACAATTTCAACTTATGTCCATCAACTTAACTAACTCCTATTTCAACCAACCCCTTCATGGATAGGCTTGATTTCTGTAAATAGACCATTTCTAATGACCACAACCAACTTTTGAATGGTTATGACCGTTGAGACACCAACTTGCAATCGCTCGGTAACTTGTTAACAACATTTAGATACCAACCTTGCTAGTCTAGTTTTTAGAAAAAATCCTAGACTTAACACTAAATTTTGATCTATCTAAGGAGACCCAAGGCTTATAAAATAAATTTGGGACCCTTAGCCTTACAAAAATGGACCAAACAAACATCATTGGTTTGATCCTAAGGATCCAACCTTATTACATCAAATGAAACCCTTGGGGTGCTTTGCACCACATATAGCTCTATAAGTACTTAGATAATGTAGTCATGCACGTAGGATTGAGGTATCACTGCCCTACAATAACCAAGCATAAGAATACATTCTTAGAATAGCCATGTCCTCTGATACTTTAATCTCAAGGAGACTTTTTATTATACTGGTTTGGAAGAGGATGGCTTGGGGCCTTATTCCCACTTGAGTCATCCCGGGATATTTTTTCCTCAATCGGCAGGCTCACTAAAAGGTAGTGTAATAAATGAAATAGATTAGCAACTTAGGAGTTTGGATTTCTGATTTTCCACTAGGGAAAAGAGCATAATCTCCTATCCATGTTGTTTTCTCCCAATCACATCAAACAATTTGTTCATTCCCAAGGTTACTTTCTAAGTAAGATATCAAATGACTGTAGGTTTCTGATTGTCTTATAAAGACAAGAGCATACTCCCCTATCACTTAACAAAACACTACAAGTAAACCTTTATTAAGATGCCTAATAAATCATGGAATGAAGACACAATGTTTATTCGTATCTCCTAGGCAACCTGCAAAGCACAAAGTGAGTAGTATAATGTTTTTCAAAGTCTTCTACTAACATCCTGCAATTCAAAATATCATTAGTTTTCAAAGTCAATCTTCAGATTCGTGGTGCTGCAAAAAAATATATAAATCAGTAACACAAAATCCTGCAAGAAACTCAAGATTTTTAGTAACAGAGCGCAGACAAAAAATTTCAGGTCGGAGATGACAATCTTTGCAAATGATAGTCAAACTATGCAAATGACAGACAAACTATGCAAACGATAGTTAGATGCGTAGATGAAAGTTGACAAAAATATTAGAAAGCTTAACAAAGTTATACCTGACATGTGTCCGCATGAATTTCAAAGAGCACAGACGACTAAAACAAGACGCAGATGACAATCTGCAGAGAAAATAGTCAACCTACATAGACAAAAGTCAACAAAAATACCATTAAGCTTAATAAAGTTATACCTAACACGTGTCAGCATACATTTTGAGAAATGCAAACAAATGAGCCAAGGTGCAGATGAAAATCTGCAGAGATGAAAGTCAACCTGCATAGATGACAGTTAAAAAAGTAGAGTCAGTCAACTATGATAAAAGAATTTTTAAAAATTTTCCAGCACTTAACCATGTAAAAGTATATATCTAATAGAAACCCAAGAGTTAAAAATGTCAAATAGCACAGAAAATAGTTTTAATCATTTAAAAATATGTCCTTTTTTTTAATCTTACTGGAGACAACAGTCTCGGGTCAAAGATGACAATCTACACAGATGATAATTTGTGCAGACGACCATCCTAGGTCGTAGATAACTATGTGTAGTTTGCAGATGACAATGCATGACTAGGTCCGAAAAATGGAAATTTTTTTTAAAAAGTATTAAATTTTCAAGGACGTAGGCCCCACCAATCATGCCTAAATGTGTATGATGAAAACCTACATGTGTGGAACAAGCTCAGACATGCAAATTTTAGTTATAAATCTCTAATATACACATATTAATAAAGCTTGTAACTACACAATAGCTTCCAACATAAGCTCCGATGAGTACACCCAAGACTTTTTTATTTTCTCTTAGAGAGGAAAGTGGGTGTACTCTCCCAACACAAAATTGAAATATCACTGTTGATTAATGATGAAAAATGATACTAAATGCAAAACTAAATGAGATGACATTGAATGAACTCAAGAACTAGTTATGAAGAACTAGCCTCAAGTATGCAATGCAAATATGAGTAGAAATGAAACTAATGCAAGATCCTAGTATTGAATGCAAAATCTAACAGTTATAAATGAAATGCAACTACCATGTTAAATGTAAAAACTACCAAACATGTTAATCAAAATATATAAATGGATGAAAATAACTCTAAGCACAAAATAGCATGATAACTCTAGTATGCAAAATAAAAGATGATTTAGTCTTGGCAAGACTCCTATTTATAGGATTTTGGAGGACTTGGGTGAGGTGGATCTCATGTGGCATCCACATAGGTGCCACATGAAGGACACATAAGCCATGCAAGAGTCCAAGTTTTCTCACACATGTGTGAGCAACTTGAGATGTGATGGGTCAATTTGTACTTTAATTACACATGTAAGAGATCTTGTAAGAGATTTCATAAACTTGGTCTAATGAGACATTTTTAGAAAGTGTAAGAATTTGTCACCAAGGTTGTAAGAAATCTTGTTTAGGAAGTTTTAGAAATCTTAGAAAAGGTGAATTTTGGAAATTTGCTCACACATGTGTGATCAAATAATTAGCACTAATGGGTGTAGGAATCCAAAAATTATCATAATTAACCTAGTTAATTAGTGAATAGGCTTATTTTTTTAGAGTGATGTGGTTAGGATAGGATCTAGGTCTATATTTAGGATTAATCTAAATTAGATTTAGACTAATCATTACTTAGTAGAAATTTAAAATGTGGAAGGAATAAATAAATTAAAATTTATTTAAAAGGGGAATGCATTAAATAAAATTTAACACATTTAGGGGAAAGGTATTCAATTAAATTTAAATACCATAAAAGATGAACCAAATTTAATTAAATAGGTGGAAGAATATAACAAATATAATTAATTAATTAATTAAAAATAACTATAATGTTATGGGGGAATATTAATTTAATTGAATTTAATTAATAAGAGTGAAGGGACAATTTTAGGCGTCTACACAACCTCTAAGAAAGAATTTAAGAGATGCAATCACACAAAAAGGTTGGCCTCAAACATAAAAATGAGCTGGCATGACAACATACAAAAAATTCCACTGTAAGATTGGGAAACACAACAACCAACCAGAAAAATGAAGAACACAACAGCCACGCAAAGAATCTACCATAACTTGCCCATGATGAAACCAAATGATGTGTGATCATAGGATAAGCTCCAGGATGAAGTCAAGAACACATTTTCACGATCGCAACACAAAATAACAAGCACCGATCGAGAACTGACCAAGATACCAGAAGTGCCCAACTGGAACAGAACAACAAACAAACAAGAAGGAAAATATTTTTGGTTAATGCAAGATTGCCAAGATCCTAAGATTCTCTTGCATCAGACACCCCAAGTAAAATAAAATATTCCATAAGAGAAACTTATGAACATTTACCAAGTCGTGGAACATAGATCCCATGCTTTCTTGTGAACCAAACATCCTCTTTATCTGCAATACATGTGTTAACACCAGGGCTCAGGTTACTACCTCTTCCCTTTTGCATAACTGGTCTACCTATGTTACAAACCTTCATCTTCTCAACAACCAAGGTCCTTTTTTGCTCCACTTCACCCTTCTTACAGCCAGATACCAACTTTCCTTCATCAGATTTATCTTCAAGATCCTTCTTCTGATCTATTCTAACCTTTGTAGTCTTCTTCTCTAAATAATAACTCTTCACCATACTCAAATTCCTTGCAATTCTTCCTTGTGCTTCCTTCCAAGGAACAAGATTAAACTCATGTCTATCCTTCTCTATTGTGACCAAATTTCTTCTACAATCATGAATAGATCCTTTATCAAATTGCCAAGGTCTTCCCAAGAGAACATGACAAGCCCTCATAGACACCACAACACATAACACTTCATCTATGTATGCTCCAATGCTAAAGTTAACCAAATGTTGCTCTTTTACCTACACCATGTGATCATAAAAAAACCAACCTATCCCATAAGGACAAGGATGTTTAAACTGCTTCAATCCAAGCTTCTGATACCAAGTTGTTAGTACTACCACTCCCCATAAAAACCTTACAACACTTACCTCTTGATTTTCAAATACTCCTAAAAAAATTCCTCCTTTGTAAACATTCATCTTACTTTTTACTCCTAAACAAATAAGAAACTCTCCTATTTTAGGCCCAGGTTCATTTTCCACAACTTCACCAGCAGTCTATTCCTCATGTATCATAAGATTATGTTTACCTATGTTCTTACTAGATCCTTCAGAACATTGAAAATCCATATGTCCTATGCCGCCACATTTTAAAAAAGTGCCTTTGAACTCCTTGCTAATGTTCCCTCTTCTAGGTATTCTCCTATCAGATTCAACTTCAATGGTTTGCTTCTCTTTGCAATTGTTTCTAACTTGCTTTTCTCTTCCTCTAGAGTTACTTTGTATTATCTTCAACTTATCTTTTTCCATTAATGCATACAGTTAAGCATCCTCAATAGTAGAAATCCTCAACATAGTCAACTCATCTTGAATATTAAATCTCAGACCATTAACATGTCTATCCACCTTCTCCTTAGATACTTCTTTGTGACCAGATCTGATACTCATCTTATAGAGTTATTCTGTATATTCTTCCACAATCATGTATTTTGCCTCAAGTTTTGCAATTTCTTGAACAAAACTAATTCATAATCCTCAGGAATGAATTTAGCTTTTAACCTAGCAACCATCACCTTCCATCTAGTGATTTTTGTCTTTCCATTCTCCTCTCTATATTCCTGTAATTCCTTCCACCATAAGGCATCATGACCATTTAACTTAGTCTTTGCTAACCTAACCCTTAGTGGATCTATTATATCTTCAATCTCAAAGTATCTTCTAACTCTCCAATCCAATATATCAAATCCTCAGGATGCAATGAACCAATGAAAGTGGAAACATCCATCCTATGACTTTTACTTGTGATGCAACTCTCATCAATTTCTCCTCATCTGTAGGGATCTCAGCATGAACAATCTCAAGATCTTCAACAACCTCCTCAAATTCTTCTTTAGTCTCAAGATTCCTTCTCAATCCAGTCAACACATTTATGATCTCATTCCTTATCTCAACCCTAAAGTCTTCCATCATTTTCTCTATCCTTCTAGGCTTTATTCTTCTAGGCGGCATCTTTCAATCCTTGGGTGCAACTATCTCTTCAATCAGTGATCTATTACAAGATTCTTCTCCAACCAGTGATCTATAGACACACAAGAAACCTTCTTCCAATTGGTATGCCTTCAACACTTAACAACCAGAAATAACCCTTCCTGGCTACCTTGCTCAAGTCCTTTGTGATTGCAAGTTAGATCTTCAATCTGCGTTCTCATGGTCAACAGGTGTAGGGCTTCACACATAAGGAAATTGGATCTACCAACACAAGAATCTTAAACTCATTCAAATTCTACCTTGTTCAACCTTATTCTCAACCATGCTTCAGCTATGATACCACTTGACGCAGTCAAGGATGGAGAAACCTCAAGCAGATCGGTCCAACCTTGCAACCAATATAAAAAAATAGAAGAAAACAAGACAAATAGGTAAAAATAAGAGATTCAACCTTTTATTATCATTGGAAATTATTTACAATAGATCTGCAACATGTTTTTTCACATGCCAAACATACATTCCAAGAACACAGACCCGATTACACTCAAAACCCTCACAATCCTAGTCAAGTTAAGCCAAATGATCTTATGAGATCACCATGTCCCTTAGGAACAAGTCCATAAGCTTGTAAAGTCATCACAACATCTAGTCGGCCTAGAAAAGATTACATTCCCCAAGAATTAAGTAAATACATTACAACCAAATCCTGTCAAGACATGGAAATCTTAAGAACAACCTTCAAGAAAGAATTTTAGAGATGCAATCACACAAAAAGTTCGGCCTCAAACTTAACAATGAGTTGGCATGAACGATTAAGGAAAATCCCACTAGAAGATCGGGAAATGATTGAGAAACACAACAACCAACCGGAAAAAATGAAGAACACATCAGACACATGAAGAACCTGTCATAACTTACGCACGATGAAACCAAATGATGTGCGATCATAGGATAATCTCTAAGATGAAGCCATCAACACATTGTCACAACCGAAACACAAAATAACAATCATCGATAGACCACTGGCCAAAACACCAGAACTGCCCAATTGGAACTGAATAGCAAACAAACAAGAAGGGAAATCATTTTGGTTGATGCAAGATTGCCAAGATCCTAAGATGACCCTACATCATTTATAATGTCATATACTAGTACTACTACAACTCATAGACATGTTGTATCTTTCAAGGTGACTGTGTAATAGGTAGGCATACGTCATACTATATGTTATGGATTTTGATAAATTATATTTATTAGAGAAAAAATATATCTAAGGTGCATTAAATGGTAATCTAATGAAGTTTAATCAATAATAAAAGGTGACCAAATAATACTTATGTTGCTCCCATTTTACATTGTTATCTTATATCAAATATAAATTGTCGATTCAGGCCACATTTTCCACAACCAGATAAGTTAATCATGAAATGATATTTTCCACCAATGTAACCCTTGGAGTAATCTTTCTAAAAATTGTAACATGTAATATGTTTAATGTAGTTATTATAATTATTTTCTATTCTTAAAAAACTTAGAATTTTACTAAATATATATTCCTCTATCCAACACACAAATTTTTTTTAAAAAAAAAAAACTATTTTTTTAAAACATGACACTTTACTTATTTGTCTTTGTTTCAATAATTTATTTGTTATATAGAAAAAAAATTATACATTATGAGGAATTATGTGCAAATATGCAACATTTAAAAAAAAAAAAAGTAGGTGCCCTAGATATAAGGTTAATTAGATATTCTTAAGAAATTACAAATTGATATTACTTTTGATCCAAGTTTTGTATTATGGAGAAGTATTATATTCATTAAAAATCCATAAAGTATAAAAAATGATTTATTAACACATAACTAAATACAAGATAAATTATTTTTAAAATTTAAAAAGCGTTTAAAATATATGTCATGTAATATCACAAATCATGATTTTGCATATTCTCTTCAAATTATTAATGATTCACTTACTATAGTTGATAGAAAATGAAAATTTGACTAAAAATACTAACTTGAGTAACTGATATAGACAAAAGAAAAAAAGTGATTCACCCATTTATGCTTCCATTACATAATGTAAATGATGATTTTTATTGTAATATTAATCATATTGGTATGTTTCATCATTACATGATATTTTGAATCCTATGATTTATGGTGCTCGTATCATTAGAGATCCATAGACTAATGTCAACTAATGTCTTTAGCAATGATTATCATAGAGGTAGATACATAGATTTTAAAATATATTTTCAAAAATTTAGTATCCCCATCTATTATTGAAATGTTTCTAATGCACAAATTT
>MU226899.1:1061889-1075331 GCA_018584345.1 Thuja plicata
CTGTAATTGGATCTGAATTGCAAAGTAAGTTGTATGTACCAGATCACAAACTGCTGAATACTTTCTTACCATTGTATCAGTTAAATCCTTTAACAAGGTTGACTTAACAGTCATTTGTATAAATCCTTTAACAATGTGACATTCATATTGGAATGTTTTAAGTCCTCTAACAAGGCCACTCCTGACAAGGTGATTAAATCCTTTAACCGGGTCACACCTAGCAGTGTGTTATTGTAGCCTTTAACAGGGTTGGCTCCTCACAGAGCATCACTTCAGAAGAGTGAAAACTTGGTAGCATGTTACTGGTGGTTTTTCCCATATTGGGTTTCTACGTTAAATACTTGTGTCAACTTGTGTGAATGCTTATGGTTTACTTTATTGTTATATTACTACAAGCTAATTTCAATTGATAGTAAGCTGCATGATTAAAGTTGTTGATTTATGTTACTGCTACCGAGTAGATTTGAAGTACATAAATTTTTATTTACTACATCTAGACCTAAGGATAACTGATTCACCCCTCCCCTCTCAATTATTCTAAATTCATTCTAGGAGAGTACATCCATAGAATTTTCTAAAAAAGAACATTAGTATATCATATTTCACTTATGTCTTGATATGAAAGGAAAAGGAGAAAAAAACATCATTTGGAGCAACAATTTATGTAGTACATCTTTTAGTTCTATTTAATCTTGAATTCTTTATATTTATAATCTACAAATTCTATTATATATCTTTTTATCTTTTCATTTGGTCTTACCACTTGAGAGAAATCTTATTTGTAGGTTCAATGTATTCATGATTTTTCTAGTTGAGGGGATATTTGGGACATCTATTTTTCATCTTTTTTTTTTTTTTTTTTGTAAACGATAGTTTTTTAAGCTACCAAACACTATAACCTCAAACCCACAAGCACAATGGTCCAGCATAGGCACAAGCCTACGAGCACAATGCTTCAACGGGGGTTTGAACCTTAGTGGCAGCCTCACCAATGAGGTTTTTTAACTGCTTCTCTAAATGGATCACCCATCTTCAATCTTTCATCTTGAATACACACAAAGATAAGTATATCAAATATGCATTTTAATAATTTATAAATCATCTTATATTAATCATATTCCTACTTCATGTCAATTTCTAACTCATTCTACATGATTATCACATTCTATAATTATCAAAAAAAATCTCTCATTTACTTTTGTGTCACACACAAAATCAAGGGAGAAATTAATTATTAAAATTATTCATAATGTTTTTCAAGTAGGTCACATGGAGAATCTATATCACTACTCTATTTAATCTTTTTTCACTTACGTTTTTATTTTTTTGGTTTTTATTTTGGCATCATTGCTTATGTAGATTCACATGCACACAAAGTAGGTCCAAAGTATATCCAAAATGTAAGGATGAAAAGTCAATTCCTTGTACTTTTACACTTTATTTACTCCACTTTGTATTTTGTCTTATATAATTGGCTAACCTATCATTTTGTTTGATTAGGGACAGCCATTTTGATCCTAGACTTAGATTTAATATTAAAAAAAATAGAACTTAACCCTTAAAGAAATTTCATTCTATGATTATCAATTTTTGTTTCGAATCTAAGTTTCTTATCATGATTTTTTCCTTCATATTAAAAAAAAAGAAGCAATTTTCATAATAGCCTAATTCAACCAGCTATTATGTATTGACTCCCATGTCATTTTTTTTGAATAGTGTGCTTAGGTCAAACATAAAAGGATATAAACTTAGTTCATTATCCATTCTTCTTTTAACATCAATTTATCACTCTTTACATTTTAAAACACCCATTTCTAGAATTGTGCATCTTAGAATCACTCTTTCACTTGTGGTTCCACATTTCATCAGCCATTTTGATTGCATCACCTCTTTGTCAACTTCTCAAATCATAGTCCACTAGGCCATTGCTTAAATCATTTTGTACATGCCACAACCTCAATCCTTATAAAGAAAAATATGAAGGTTATTTATTAACATCATTAATTTTCATTCTGGATCTAGATAGTTAAGATAAATTTTTATTTGCTAACGATGATTTATAAGCATAAAATTCAAATTTATAGTCAATGCTCGTTTCCACAAGTCAATTTGTAGGTGCAAAGATCACTTTTTTATGGTACAAAAATGACTTAGGACACACTCATATGTAACATTTTCTTATTATATAGTTGTCTAGATTTTAACATTAAATATCAAGTACTATATATATCATAAGCATACTTCCTCCTTTTGTTTAAGGTAAAAATATGCATTTCGTTTGTTATCATTCTATGTGTTTTTATCTTCTATCTATGTTTTGTCTAAATTATTAGTTAACGATATTTCAAATTACTATATACATTTCAAATTATCATTATAATTATTGCTTATAAAATTGAAAAAATGAAAATTACACTATAATATTTTATCATCATAATTATTGCTTATAAAATTGAGAAAATGAAAATTACACTAATAAAAATTAAACATTTCTAATTTACTAATTTAATGCATAATGAAATAATAAAGATATAGTTGATAAATATCTTAAAACAAATAAACTAATCATCTTCAATATATATTTCTTAAAATGTTCAACTTTAAGAATTATAGTCATAATAATTATAATAATAAACTTCAATTCTAATATGGAATACATATTATAATAAATTAAGATTTTAAATTTTGATATTTGATTGAAATAATTATCAAATATTATCAAATACTTTATCATAAAGAATGCTAAAAGATTTATCTAAAATACAAAAAATTTAAAGAAAAAAAAATATCATTTCATTTAATGATCATACAACCTGAAATGAAATATGTCTTAAAGATTGTTGATTTATCTAAAATACGAAAATTTAAATAAAAAATAAAATATCATTCCATTTAACATATCTACAACTTGAAAAGAAATATGTCTTAAAGATCGTTGATTTTCATTTAGAAATTTATAAATCCTATGTTTATTTATTTATAATACGAAAATTCTTACTCCATCTAATGTAAACAGATTATTTATTCAAAAACTAACTATCAATCTTATCATTTGTCATGATAATATTTTAAAATTGGATTGAATCAGCTTAGTTTACCCATTTTAAAAATAAATCTTCAATTTTTTTCCTTATATAACCAGACCCTCATCATTAATTGCTGGTATAAGCTATAGTTCTAAGAATACATCAAATTCCATGTAATCAAGAGTGCATCTACTAAGCATTCCAAGCATAACATCTATTTATGTTTTCTCACAAACAAACTTAGCTTTCAAAGATCTTGTGATTTCCAAGGAAAAAAAAGAAGAGAAAACTTACGCATATTCCCGCTCCATTACACTGTTCTACAGTCCATGGTTTTAAACTCTTTTCTCAGACAGTCAAACGTAAGAAATCTGAGTGCAGTCAAAGCGATTCTTTTCAGGAAAGAAATCGCAGAATATCTAAAATTCAGGTGAGATGTTTGAAGTTGCATGCATAGAAATAGAAAAGCTAGTAGAGGTACAGAATAGCTAACACAGTTGCACCCACGTAAGTGAACAGAGATGTCTTATCTCATATAACCAGTAAAAGAGCGTCGTGCATTTTAACCTCGTACACCGTAACAGCTTCTTTGGAAGTAAGACTGTAAATAGAATGCAATTTCATAATGCCCCGTATTATATCGCATATCTCGCTTTATACATGAATTTTGATACGTTCGAAAAGCCACAGACCAAAACAATGTGCTGTGGAGATTGCAAGATTTTAGAGAAAAAGTGGCCTGTACGAAGACTGTTTTAAATGTTCAAACTGTTGTTTAACCAAGAAAAGCAATGTGATTTGAAACGACTGAATGGAATTGAAATGGTTTTGAATAAGGTGGTATCAGAGATTCTATTGTCTCATATGTGTTTTTTATTAGATTAGTAGGAAAAGGGTATGATTTTATATATAACAGTGTAAGAAACATGTATGTTTATGTTGTTATTTGAAGAGCTTTTCTTTTTCACCAGTAACTCTATTGACTGTGTAATCAAATATTATGAATTATTGGGATTGTATTTTGTGGGCGATTTTGGGGGAATGAATACTGTCATGTTCTTCACTCTTAGTAGAAGAGATATTAGCATTGCTTGAGTTCCGATACCAAGTAATAAAGCTAATTGGTAATGGATATAACATCTTCATTAAAAATTACTGAATTGGTTTGGTTTTTCTACTATGTTTAGTTTGTTTTGTATACACTACTAGATCTTGTCTTGTGAAGATCTTTTATCCGTGAATAAGCAACTCTATTGACTGTGTAATCAAATATTATGGATTATTGGGATCATGTCTTGTGAACGACTTTGGCAGAATGGATATCGTTCAGTTCTTCACTTTTAGTCGAAGACCTATCAACATTGGCTTGAGCTCCGATATCAAGTAACAAAGCGTACTGGTAAATGATAAAAACATCTTCCATAAAAAATAACATTATGAATTGGTCTGGTCTTTTACTATGTTTATTTTGTTTTGTATACACTATATATATCATGTCTTCCAAAGATTATTTTTGTTAAAGAGCAACTCTATTGACTATGTAATGTAATCAAATATTATGAATTATTGGGATCATGTCTTATTGATGACTTTGGTGGAATGGATACTGTTCATTCCTTCACCCTTAGTCAAAGAAGTATGGAAATATCAACATGGCTCGAACTCCAATATCAGACAGCAAACTTAGCAAACTGGATTTGTGGATGATATTATATCTTTCTCAAAATAACATTATCAATTGGTCTAGTTTTTGACTGTGTTTAATTACTATATCATGTCTTTGAAGGATTATATACGAATTGGTAGTATTTTGACTATTTCGTTGATCTCCATGGACGTTAGTCATAGTTTCTTGTCGAGGATGAGTTTTGAACATATATGCAATTATAGCGAAGTGGTGAACATTTATTTGGATTTTAAATTGAAAGAACGATTGTTTATTATGAAATGGTTCTGGTGCAAATATTACCCAAAAATGATAAGATTACAACAAAGTAGAAACACAAACTCAAGAATGAGACTATAATTCTTGCAAACAAGTGGAAGCCTGATATTACATCCAAGTACATGGGAAGGAGTATGAATGATTGAGACTATAAAAGAGTTGATAGCAAAACCTAGATAATGTCACTCTTATACTACATGAACATGAAAATGAAGATGGAGGAAAGTTGGCATGATCAACAAACTAACCTGTCTGTTTGCCTGCAGCTATCCTATTTCATGTACTGGCAATTGAATTTTGTGTTTCAATTGCATTGTTGAGGTAGGTATTCATATATATATGTGTATAAATATATATGAAAACACCAGCCTGACATGCCAAGATCAGATAGTCTAAGGAGAGGAGATAAGAAACGAAGTCGAGTACAAACTAGATGGCAAAGATCACATAACATAACCTGCTCTTCTCTCCATAGAAACTTAAATGATCTTCAACTCTCAGATTGGTGGAATCCTTCATCTGCAGATTGTAATCTTTGGGTATAATCAAAAGTGTTCTTACATTGAATTGTTGACATTGGGGAGGCCATATGCTGACAGATCAGGCCACAAATAGCCTGCTTCATATAATGCTTGTGGTGGCTCTTCATAAATGCTCTTCTGCTGCTGATGCTGATGCTGCTGCAACAGAAGGCGTGAGTGGGGCTGATCAACATGAGATAAATTATGATGATTCATGTATGGATTGCAAGCATCTCCATCAAAAGATGTGGCTGTCATATGTTTTGTATCAATAATTGAAGTGAGATCTCCCACATTCATGGCACCCATTCGGTTTGCAGGCGGCCTGTTGAAACCATGATCACCCATGAAGCCACTGCTGCTGCTGTATTGCAGAGACTGCAGATTAGTTAAGTTAGTTGGAAGACAGGACTGAAAACCCATTAGACTGCTGTGAGAGGACTGACCCATGTCAGCTACATATGCAGAATTGCCATAACTGTTCATGCCAAGCTCTTCTGCTTCATTGTAGTATCCATAATTATTGGAGGATGCTCCTCCAATGGATGGAGACAGATCAGTCCCAGTTCCATTGCCTTCAGTTGAGGTTGAGCAGGGTTGATCCCCGCTTCTCTTGGAATTGTTATTGCTATTGCTACTGCTGCCATTGTTACCGCGCTTGCTGTTCTTTCTGCAACCTCCACCCACTGGAACACTCCTAAGAGTGCCTCCTTTAGTCCAGTAGCGCCTGCAGGTCTTGCAGAAATGGCGGGGCTGAGTCAAGCTATAGTTGTTGTAGTAGCAGAACTTGGTGTTGGTTGAATCACAGCGAGGGCACTTAAGATCCTGTTCTGCCTGTGGCTTCAGCCTTCTGTCCAGTAATGGCCTTGAGCAAGAAGACATCATGTTTGCTCCACCCTCCATTCCCCTCTCCTCCATATCGCTCTCCTTAACAAGATCAACAAAAAAAGAAATGTTAGAGACACCCAATTTTATTCCTTCAAAGACCACCATCACTCCCAACAATACCAACAAAAAGAAATGTTAGATAGAAACCCATTTTCTTTATTCCTTCAAAGACCATCACTCTCGTTAACAAGATCAAAAAAAAGAAATGATAAAGAAAAACCCAATTGTATTCCTTCAAAAACCATCACTCTCCTTTACAACACCCAAAAAAAAAAAAAAAAATGTTAGAGACAAACCCAATTTTATATTCATTCAAAAACCACATAGAAAAGCCCTCTTCAAATTTGCGTCTCTGAAAGCCTCAAGCATTAAAGTGGGTTATGCTATATCCTTCCAATTCAAGCCAAGTGTGGGATGAAGAATTGAGCTATCAGTTACCTTTGAATTGGATCTAAGTATATCTTATACTTTGTCACATCCAGTGGTTTCCTAAATCAAAGGTTTAGAAAGTTTCTAGATCACAAATTACAAAATTCAAAGTACAGCTTGAATTCAGACTTGATAAATGAAATTTCAAAACCAACAAGAAATACAATACATACCCTAGTTAACAAACCCAGAATATGAAAGAAAGTGCAAACTATTTCTGATCTGAAACTTCACTGGTAATTGTACTGTCAGGCACAGTAGCCTCTAAAAATCTGCTCAAGAAGAGAAGCTTCCATGGATCTGCTAAGGTTTCAGTCTGTTTTTGCATGATGTGTCAGTAAACTAATCATTTTTAAATGTGGGAGGTTTTGGCCTCAATTGTGCCCCCCTCTAAACCAAAATTCCAATACAAATCTGTCAAAGCTTTTAAACAAACATTATAAGGGCTTCCTGCTTGGACACAATCATACAAGGTGAGAAATGTTCACCCCATCAAAATTGTTCAACATTTAGTTGCTGTAGAAACATATCCATGGCAGCCTTGGGAAGTACCTGTATACTCGAGATGAGCTGATTCACTAAATGGAACTGTAGGCTCAAGGGGAATTTCAAAACGCCCTTGAGTATTAACTTAATTTTTCCACCATTTGCCTCAAGTACAAGCTCGTACCATTATAGATCTACTCATATCTTGCTAGATTTTACTAACTTTGAAGGAATGATTGACAATCAATCTAGGATATGTCATGAAAAACCAATGTGCACGTTAACGTTAGGGTTAGGGTTAAAGACAAACATGCACAACATACCAGTTTTACCTTAATAACCTAATTAGACCAAATAACATAATCATAGTTCATCAAGATCTTTCATCACAACGCCACCATTGAACTTGTTTCCAATCATAAAAAACTGCAGGCGGCTTAGCACTTAGCAGCAAGGAACAAACAAACACAATAGCGAATTGCTCCATGTTGTATTTATTAGCCACCACAACTTATCACACAGAGATAAAACTTCTTGGGTTAGGATTGAGAGAAACTTTCAACATAACAGTGAGGCTGAAAACCTTCTAAGCATCATGGTGAGAACAGCAAACTTCTACCTGTACTGGATTCAGCTGAATGCCCTCTAGAATTAAAGCCCTTGTAGGTGCATCTCCATTCCATCCAAGGAGATGAAAGCAGATGATCATAGAACAAAAGGAATAAAACAAGATAATAAAAGTTTCTAGAAGGTGTTTAAGAAAAAACTCTAATCTATCCACATTAAGAAACTACATGAGAACCAATTAAAACATGTCAAGCACAGACACACCCATTCCTGGCATTTAATGCTCTGATCTATCCAACATACATGAGAGCCAATTAAAGCAAGTCAAGCAGAGGCACCCATTACTAGCATTTAATGCACTGATGTTGCAGAAAGAGAGAGAGCTGTGAAGCCTACCATATCTAAACAGATCTAGTACAAACACTCCAACCAATTAACAAGATCAAAAAAGCCACATCTAGAGCAAACCCTAAAACTGCCATCTTTGAAATGCAAATCCTTGAGCCTAACATGCTCAGAGTTAGAATAACACAACTTTAGGGAATGAATACCTGATCTTTGTGCATAGCCAATCTCAAATAGGGCTAGAAACAGATGATCAATTCCTTCTCCTCTAACTGATGTTTCTCAACTCTGACTATTCTCCACACAAAATGATACCAAGAGAGACAGAAGATGTTTCCTTAGGCCCTCCTCACCCCCCTGGTTAAGCAAGTTGAATGAACCTCAACAGAGCAAGAGAAAGAAGAATTCAGTATCCAATCTAGCAGCCCACAATTTTCCCAGCCCTAGTAGAAAAAGATGGAAGAATTATATATAGTGGGTTCTGAGGAATATTGTTGTAGCTAATGAGTTGAAACAGTTGGGTGTTGTGGGTGTGGGAGGGGAAGGTACTTAAGGGCCATGACACAAACCCAACAGAGATGACAGTGGGGGACTGGGGATGCGGTCAGTGAGTCAGTGACGGTCAGTCAGGCTCAGCTCAGAGAGCTATTCAGAACTATCAAATCCATGGGAGCCAAGTCCTGAGAAAAAGAACAGGGAATAAAATTGGGTGTGATGGATGGCCCAAGCCAATCCAATCCAATCCAATCCAATGGACCCCAACGCACGCACAAACACACCCTGACAAATGGTACACCCTACGAACAAAACTACCCAACTTGGCCCTCCATTTTTCCCATCCTAGTCCACAGCCCCCATCAAAGTACCCTCCGAATCAACGACCCAAATCAACTCCAATACGTACGGAATCCCTCTGAGCCATCGATGGGGCATGGCCTTAGAGCTTTGGGGGAATAAGGTACCCTTTATTTTAATGGTCAAGTGGGAGGACTGAAGGACTAGGACCGCAGAGGTGAATATTTGGTGGGTCCCATTTCTTTCCACGTGGACCTCGAAATGCGGGCTGAACATCTGACTGCGCGGGACCCGCCGTCCTAGCTCGGTGTTCGAAAATTCTTCCACCGAGACATGCGTTAAAATATTTAATATTATGAAAGAATAATTGAGGGGGGACAAGATCTCGTGGGATACGGGGCTGTAGGCTTGTGTACACAGAGTAACTATAAGAATAAGACCACTCTCTTCTTCAACCTTGGTTTGCGAGTGGAATGATTAATATCATTGGGGGCCATTCAAAATCGTTAGGACTGCCTAGGAATGGGGACTAGAATTCCTTGTGGGAATAACACAGAGAACGAGGTAAATGAAGGGCATTTTCACCATGGTCAGGGCCTCCCTCCTATGTTGTTCTTCTTGTTCTTGTTCTTGTTGTGTGATGGAGAGAAGTCCTTTGATTTCTTTTATGGGGGTTTGCACCGAAATCTAACACTGATCTGTGGGAGCGATGTTTCATGATTGTTGTGGCAGGTTGCGTGCATGCACGTGCTCAACCATTATGTCACAGATCTTTCTTACACTTTTCAATACACTACGCTCTTAGGCCTATACTTACCAGTACAGCTAAAAACATACCTGGCCTTCACAATGGCCCACGTGGAAGCTGCCTGCCCCACACTATCATACCCCATTCACATTGTTTTGTTTTGAACTCTTTTTAGTGTGGGCAGGACTCTTGACTCTTGTAGAGGAATTGGGATGTTTTTTAATTAAGTTTCAAAGTGGATAAATCAATAAAAAAAATAGTTATTGATATATGGGTATTGTTGGAATAAGGGTTGGATTGATTTCTCATGTCTCGAGATCGATTTTTCATTATTTTGATTTATCTATTAGATAATCTTGGAATAAGGGTTGGATTGCTTTCTCTAAGTCTCGAGATTGATTCTTGGTGTCCCAATTAATCTAATGGCAGGCTTATTCGAGCTTGGTCCATCACATTGAGTGGCTTATGAAGGTGATTGTGATTTCTCATGTCTCGAGATCGATTTTTCATTATTTTGATTAATCTATTAGATAATCTTGGAATAAGGGTTGGATTACTTTCTCTTATAGGTCTCGAGATTGATTCTTGGTGTCCCAATTAATCTAATGGAGGCTTATTCGAGCTTGGTCCATCACATTGAGTGGTTTATGAAGGTGATTGTGGTTTCTCATGTCTCGAGATCAATTTTTCATTATTTTGATTTATCTATTAGATAATCTTGGAATAAGGGTTGGATTACTTTCTCTTATAGGTCTCGAGATTGATTCTTGGTGTCCCAATTAATCTAATAGCGGGCTTATTCGAGCTTGGTCCATCACATTGAGTGGTTTACGAAGGTGATTGCCTTGGTACCATAATACCACATTCATATTGTGACACCTTGTTTTAAAATATTTTTAGTGTGGGAAAGACTATTGCTTCTTCTAGGGGAATTGGGATGTTTTTAAAATATGTCTTGGATAAACCAATTAAAAAAGTATTGATAAATGGATATTCTTAAAATAAGAGTCGATTGATTTCTCATGTCTCAAGATCAATTCTCACTACTTTGGTTAATCTGGTGGATATTCTTAGTTTAAGAGTTCGATCGCTCTCTCTTATAGGTCCTCAAATCGATTCTCATTGTCTAAGTTAATCTAGTGGCAGGCTTGTTCAAACTTGGTCCATTACTCTGAGTGGTTTATAAGGGTAACCTAGTGGATATTCTTGTAACAAGGAGTTGGATCAATTTCTCCTACAAGCCCCCAAATCGATTCTTGGTGTCTAAGTTAATCTAGTGGCAAGCTTGTCCAAGCTTGGTCCATCACCATAAAGTGGGTTATCAGGGGGCTTGCCTTGGTACTTGTTAGCTCTAAAAAATGCACCCTTGCTAAGTCTCTGAACTTAGCTTTCTGGAGAAACATAGAATCACTCCTAAGTAGTGGGTTACCTAATAACTTAGAGTGAATCTCCGGATATGGCTAACTCCTAACTAGTACATCACCTAAGAACTTACTTAAACTTCAACTTTGAAAGAAAAGGGATAAGAAATGATAATCTAGAAATGACTAAAATAACACTTCAAAGGTGATGCACCAAGATTATAAATACAATAATTTTTTTTAAATACAACCTTGATATAGCATCTTCTATATAACAGTGCTTCATAAGAAGGTCTGATAACTAGAAGCTAGAAGGAATCTCTCCACAACTAACAACTATAGTTTTTTGACACAACTTATAACCTATGCAAAAATATGCATGAACTTATCACAGGTGTTGTAATGAGACATAAATTAAAGGAATCTAATATAGAAACACAGAAATAACATCAATCACTATAATTCACACTAAATATAAGACTCAAGATAGATCGAAAATGTTGGCTATCTTATGCTCCAAGGGCAAAACAATCATATATTCCTGAAAGAGTTACAAGAAAATATGCACAACACTTGAAGGACTCAAGATAAATCACTCCAACACAAGCTGCACAAAATCTAAACTCCCCTCAAAACAAGTACAAATGAGGGGATATATCCTCCTCAATCTCCCTCCAAAAACTCACAAAGAAAGGAGCTACAATTCCAACTGGGGTCGGATGCAAGAAAATAGCCCCAAAAAGGACATTTAAAACCTCTCCAAAAGTGCCTCCAAGGAGTGAAAGAGTCCTGTTTGACCAAGTACACATGGTGACAACTCAAAATATGCATTAAGTCTCCCTAAAAAGACTCAAACAACTCCCAAATCTGTCTCCAAGTTCAAAATGATCTCCAAGACACTTGGCAAAAGAAAATGCCACTTCTCCAAGCAAAGTTGATCGATCTCCACTTGGCAAATACAGATTGCCACATCTCCCCTTTTGATTTGCAAGATATAAATCAACAAGATTTTTAATTAAACTCTCTCGCTTGACTCAAGAATAAGCCTATGACTCATTATTATTGCATTTGAGATTTAATATTAAATAATTGGTTTATAATGTACCAATTGATTAATATTAATTACAATGTATTTTTAATGCAAATAATAACAAATTTTACATTTATTTTACTAAGTAATATAAAAATATATTACTTAATAAAAATAAATTTGATAAATATCAATTAAGTAATATATTTCTATATTACTTAGTAAAAAAATAAAATAAAGGGGTAAATGCACAATAATTTGTCACCCCTAGGGACATTTCGGGGCGCAAATTCGCGTTAGTCTCGGCCGAGTAAAACTCGGCCGAGTCTAACACGGCCGAGTCGTCGTGGGTGCCACGCGGTGCTGAGTGGCGCCTACGTGGCTTCGGACTCTTGGCCGAGAGGTACTTAGCCGAGTATACCCATCATTTTAAAAAGCCAAAAACAGCCCGCTAGCCCCTCATTTGCACTTTGAGGGGATAGATTTTAGCATGTGGGGTGAAGGTGACTACTCGGACGAGTATTAGGTAGGTCCCCCTTTTTTTTTTTGGTTTGTTTAAATGTTTTACTGTATTTATGCATATGTATAAAATGATTTTTTTTTATGTAGCATTATAATATAATTGTTTTTTTCTTCATTTTCTAGAAATGAATTTTTTTAGGTTGAATATAAATCTAAACATAAACGCAAACGCAAACTCAAATTCTAAAACATAAACGCAAACGCAAACTCAAATTCTGAAACATTTAAACGCAAACCCAAATTTAAAATTTTGAAACATAAACGCAAACCCAAATCTAAAATTTTGAAACATTTATACGTGTAAACTTTAAATCAGGTAAAATCATATAATTTAACCATAACGTAAACTAAAAATATAATATATTGATGTTATTTCAAAACATTTAAATGCAATTCCAAACTTAAACACAAACGCAAACTCAAATTTTGAAACATAAACGTAAACCCAAATCCAAAATTCTGAAACATAAACGCAAACCGAAATCCAAAATTTTGAAACAAATTTATACATGTAAACTTTAAATCAGATAAAATCATATAATTTAACCATATAACATAAACTAAAAACATAATTATACATGTACCATTTGAGATTATGTAGGGAATTAATTTAAGATGTATATATTTATTACTTGAGAACGTGTCAAAAATATTTGTCATAACTTGATCATTAGATATCTACATTTTCATTACGTACTCAATTTTCAATATTAGTACACATAGCTCAAAACCCTAGAAGTTTTACATACTAGGTTACATAAATTTTCAGATATTAATTT
>MU226899.1:1078707-1091998 GCA_018584345.1 Thuja plicata
TATTTCACACATTTCATTAGTTTACATCATCTTCAAATTCTCAACAGAAATGTGAATTTTATGCCCTTGAAGTTTTACAGTTTTGGTGTTGTCGTCCTTTTCCTTTGTAAAAGGGTGACAGATTATTATGCTTTTACCCAAAGATATCTTTAGACATTAAAGACCATTCCACAATGGCAAAATGAATTTTATGAAAAAGAAAACTAAGGCACAATTCCCTTTGAAAAGTCACGGTAACCTAGGGTTTCAAAAGGCCCTAAAATATATATATCTCTTATCATTTTTTACACTTTCATCTACTGCTATGGAGTTCGCCGCCTCTTTTGGAGATAGAATTTTCTGAGAAACCTGAAAAATTATTTGGAAAACACGACCTTCCTCTTGAATATTTTGATTTGGCTACAAAGACTCAACCTTCTATCTAGGTAAATAATCTAAAATTTGTTGTATTCCTTATGCTTGCCGTTCGTTTTACTCTTATTCAAGTTGTGGCTATGTAGAGCATAGACTCTTGCCTATGGAAATGACATGGGAATCTTTCTATTTTTTGGATAATCTTTGTGCACTGTGACTCTTAATTTGTATGAGGACTTTTTCTATCAATGGTTGCAAGCTTGACTTGTATTTCATTGTATCTTTGCATTCCTTGTGATCTTGGTTTACTTCAAACCACAGTTGTAGAACTTTTTTTGAGAATGTTTGTAGCTCAGTATTTCAATATATTCTCATGCATACTGAAAAAATAAATCAGACCTATACTTTCTTTTGTTAGTCGTGGCTTTCAAATAGGAATGAGGGTTTTCATTCTAACTTTTGTAGCCTTGCATGAAATTTCTGTAGAAAACAGATAATTATTTTTCCCAAAATTTGAACTAGGTTTTTGTGAAATTTATTAGGTTTTCCCATTTTTGAATTTCCTAATTTCTGTAAAAAAATGTAGAAAAACCCAGTTTGTCGTTTTCATGATATGGCAAAAACACGACCATGTTGTCCTGGGGTAAATTTGGTGTTTGCTTTTTACTATGCTTAACATGTCAATGTTTGAAGTCATTGAATGTTCTCTTTATGATATCATGATGAGTATTTTTCTCAAATTTGTGTAGATTTCCCTTTTTTTTGTTAATGCTCTCTGATTATGATGCTCATGTCAGTATGATAACGAAATATCTTCATTTGATGTTGTCTTGCTACCATGACCATACTATTACTCTAGTAGCACTATTGTTATTTTAGAATACTTACTGCATGGAAGTTCTTTGCTTTCCTGTATGTCATTGCATTCTCAAAGTATCTACTCCTTTCTATGTTGCTAATTCGCGGATCCATTGTCAGATAAAGCCCAAGGGCTTCCATTGATACTCTACATAATATTACTATAGCTTATGATTGAAATAAAGCAATTTAAGGTTTCCTGCAATGAAATACATGTCCCTTTAATGTTCCTGTTAGAGTACTTCAGGGATAACTGAAAGGGGGGGGTGAATCAATTATCAGCAACTTTAAATCTTTTATACTTATTAATCCAGATTGATATAAATTAAACGCACATTCAGATAACACATTACACAACACATCAATTTGGTTATGGGGAAACCAAATGGTAAAAACCCTGGTGGGAATTAGTACCCACAAAGAACTATATTGTTTATAGTAATCCCTGTTAAAAGATCTTTTAACCCTGTTAGGAGTTGTTCATTACAATGCAGTAGTATAGTGACCTGGTTAAGGGTCTGACCCTGTTAGGAGTCTTTTACAATAACCCTGTTAGGGGTGGTGGACTCACTGTCCAAGTGGTGAAGGCTACAACCTTCTGGTTATTTGATACACACTGTATCAACAAGGTGAATTGTTGTTTGTGACACTGCTTGTCTGATCAGTTCCTTTTGTGCGTCGATGCTTTAACCTCTTGTAAAGCACTACAACAATCTTATTTGTATTCTGAAAGCTTCAACTTCAATATCTATATTATCAACATATGATAAATATAGCTCTGCTATTTTAACACTCTTCTCTGCTTTTCTTATCTCTAGCTTTCGCAACTCTTCTTATCACAAATGACCTTCTATAAGTACATACACCAAGTATGAGATCATGGGACCTATAAGACAACTCTTCATAACATCCTTGTTGCCTCTACTAAGCGTGCAAGCATAATTACAACCACGCAAGTACAAACTGAATAGGCACGTTGCTTCACTAAGTCAGCTTCACCAAATTGACCATAACATTGCAATCTTCTTGAAATACGTTTGGTGCCTTTAATGTAATATCAAAAACTCATAATTAATCATGAATATAAACACACATATCCTGAAGATAGGCGCAACTCAATAAACATGTTACATACGTCGGCCTTAAACCGTTATTCCTCCAGAACTATAACCGTCAATAACAAAATTACATATCTTTACTGAAACATCATATATGGGTTTGCATGTATGAACATAGCATAATAAACATGTCAACAACATGTATCTATCCACGCAAGTCTTCATGTCATCATATGGATAAGTACATACAGAAGTACTGTTGTGTATTATATGTTGTCATCAATGACAACCATACAATCAATCAACTGTTCAGGAATCAAATCTCCAACAGTTCCATTATGCCCCTATAAATCAATATCCTACAACATGTATTTATGACTCTTTCATTACGTGTATTTGATTCCTATAGTAACAATAATTACATAAGTTCTCGTTGCATGCATTCCTGCAGCATGTATTTTTGATTCCTGAAACAAAATTACATAAGATCCTTCAACATGTATTTCAGATTCCTACAAAAGCATTACTATCTCTGGAATTGCTCCTGTAACATGTTATCTTTTGTTGATGCTATCAACATATGTCATTTTGTAGCACGTTGGGCTCAACCCTTGTAGGAGCCATATTTTACCCCACGTGCACTACAAGATAGACACTTGTAACTGCACATCAAGCAAACAAGTTAAAAAACTAGATGCATCTCTTAGATATATATATGACTTCAGATGGCTTTATCTTCCTTAATGCACATTGAAACTAGTTTGTATATGCATGGGAAAATGATATGTAGGGCTAGTAGCTAGTCAATGCTTAGATCCTTTGGATCTAACTCATTGCTTGATCAATGCAGGACACAGGAACACTCAGGAGGACTAGGAGCTAAAAGAAAACCAATGCAGACAACTATACAAAGGACAATCCTAACCAATCATACATACAATGACTGCCTACTCTATGTGCGTCTATCTCATTTACTTATTCATGTATTTGATGTTCTTGATTTGCATTGAATAAGAAAAGGCTAGTCTCACGACTTGTGTGAGACAACATGTACATTTTACATTCAAAATATTACTTTTATTCAAAATAGACTAGTAAATTCTATCAAGTTGTATTCCATGAATCGTCTTGATTCTTTTTTTTAGCTCTTGTAATCTCTTTTAGATATGCACTTAAACACATGAATGTAATGTATAAGGTTTAAAAGATGCACCTTTTCTTTTAAGTATACATGGTTCTACCTGAATTGAGCCATGAGTGAAATTTTGGTAACATCTTTGGCAATATCTGCTACATGCCTTCCTTCTAGACATCAAAACCAGTAGCCTAAACCATTCCTTGGGCACAAAGTTAGTTTGAAAAACATGACTCAAACCTTAAAACCTATATCTAGAAAACTAAACATCTCTTTCAGACTGATCGAGAACAAGGGTATGATTCATTTTAGTGGGGCGTGAAACTTCACTATCATGAGTTGTGTATGTGTACCTAATTTGACAGCAAGAGTTATTTAGCTTAGTAGAACTCATAACAACTTTGTACATGATTTAAGGCTCACCAACTTGGATCAGAAAACAAAACACACTACTGAAAGAATGGAAAACTAGATTGAACATATTACCTGTGCTAGACAACACTTAGGGAAAAACTGAAAACTACCCTATCCTAGACTAATAAGTAGTTATATATGCTAAACAAAGCCATTAACTAGTTATGTCCAGTAGCTTCCCTTCCTCTTTAATTTACAAGATGCAACATGCTCACGAACAACTATGAAGAGATGAAAAATTACCTACATTTAATCAGTTGCCATGTAATGCTTCTTGAAAGACAAAAACAACTTCACTTACTTCATCATGCTGATTGAAAAGAGTGTTTATTTGGAAAGGATCGGGTTTTGGGAGAAATAATTATCTATTCACTACAGAAATTTCAAGCACAACAAACAAGGGTTTGAGCGGATATTTTTCAAAGAATCCCCATTCACGACATGTGCTAACAAAAAAGTGGAAAAACCCTCAAATATAGAATAATTTTAGGTGTCGTGATCAATGAGAAAACCCTTAGGTGCAGTAAAGGAAAATGAACTTAATTTTTCAATTGAGATGTATACAGAGAAATATTTAAAAAATACATAGAAAGATGCCAAGATTCAATGGTAGCCATGTCCATGAACAAAGTTCATCTATGCAAAACGTCTTCATACCTACAAAAAGAAGCTCTGAAATTTGCACAGAAATATTAGGATAAACTTCTTAGACTAAAGTCATCAAATCTCCTTCAAAAATGAAAAACCCTAGTAGAGAATGAAAGCCACATTGCTTTCTAGAACCGACTAGAAGATGTATTTTTTTCAAAATAAGATGAAAAGTTGTATTTTTAGGGTTCTAAACCCTAGAAAGCCTTGAATTTCAAAGGGCTTTTTTTCTTATCTTTTTCATAAAGATTTTTGTTGTGTTTAAAAGGCTTTAATGCATTAAAACATTTGCAAAAAATTTACTAAGTATGAAGTATTTATGTTACTTAGTAGAAATAAATATAGTTTATTATTATTTGCATTTAAAAATATATTGTAATTAATATTAGTTAATTGATGCTTTATAAATCAATAACTAATATTAAATCTTAAAATGCAATAATAATGAGACACATATGCTATTTTTTTGTCAATTGAGAGTTCTCCTTTGATTTATGAGTTGCAAACCCAAGAGGGGGAGATGTGGCAATCTGTATTTTTTAAGTGGAGATCAATCAATTGTGCTTGGAGAGGTGTTTTTTTCTTTTTCCAAGTGTCTTGGAGATTATTTTGGACTTGGAGATAAATTTGGGAGTTGTTTGAGCCTTTTAAGGGAGACTTAATGCATATTTTGAGTTGTCTCCATGTGTACTTGGTCAAACAAGACTCTTTCACTCCTTGGAGGCAATTTTGGAGAGGTTTCAGATGCTCTTTTTGGGGCTATTTTCTTACATCCGACCTTAGTTGGAATTGCAACTCCTTTCTTTGTGGGTTTTTGGAGGGAGTTTGAGGATGATTATTCCCTCATTTTGTATTGATATTGGGGAGTTCAAATTTTATGCACCTGGTGTTGTAGTGACTTATTTTGAGTCCTTAGCATTTTGCATGTTTCCTATAACTCTTTCGGTGATATATGATTGTTTTTCCCTTGGAGCATAATAAAGCCTACATTTTGGATCTATCTTGAATCTTATCTTTAGTGTGCATTTCAATTATTGATGTTATAAATATGTGTTTCTATATTAGATTCCTTTAATTTATGTCTCATTACAACACATGTGATAAGTTCCTGTATATTTTTGTATAGGTAATAAGTTGTGTCAAAAACTACAGTTGTTAGTTATGGAGAGATTCTTTCTAGCTTCTAGTTATCAGATCTTCTTATGAAGCATTGTTATCCAGAAGATGTAATATCAAGGTTGTGTCCTACAATAGGTGATTTTTGAAGCTTCATTGTGCTTAAACAGTGTTATTGTCCTTATAATCTTGGTGCATCACCTTTAAAGTGTTATTTCAGTCATTTCCAGATTATCATTTCTTATCCCTTTTCTTTCAAAGCTTAAGTTTCAGTAGGTTTTTTGGTGAAGTACTAGTTAGGATCTGACCTTATCCGGAGATTCACTCCAAGTTATTAGGTAACCCACTGCCTAGGAGTGATTCTATGTTTCTCCTAAAAGCTAAGTTCAGAGACTTAGCAAGGGTGCATTTTCTAGAGTTAACAGTACTATAATGCCCTATTCACATTATTCCACCTTATTATTAGTGTGAAAAGGACTATTGAATCTTGTAGAGGAACTCAAATATTTTTAAAATAAGTCTTGGACAAATCAATTAAGAAGGTCTACTATACAGATAACAGTGGAATACAAGTCAAATTAATTTCTTACATAGGTCTCTAGATTTAATTTTGATTCTTTTCGCCTTGGTTAACCTAGTGGGTATTCTTGGTATAAGAGTTTGATTGCTTTTTCCTTGTGGTCTCTAGATTGGTTCTCACCATCTCAATTAATCTAGTGGCGGGCTTGTTTGAGCATGGTCCATTACCTTGAGTGGTTTATGAGGGGGCTTGCCTTGGTACTATAATACCATGTTCATATTTCTCCACCTCATTTAAAACTCTATTTAGTGTGGGAAGGACTATTGATTCTTATAAGGGAATTTGGATGTTTTTAAAATAAGCCTCAGATAATTCCATTGAAAAAGTATGATATATGCATTTTCATGGAATACGATTTTTCAAGTCTCCATATCTATTCTTGATTCTTGTCACCTTAGTTAACCTAGTGGATATTATTGGAATAAGAGTTGGATTGCATTCTCCTATAGTCCCCAAATCAATTCTTGTTGTCTCAATTGATCTAGCGATGGGCTCGTTCAAGCTCGATCTATCACCCTAAGTGGTTTATGAGGATGCTTTCCTTGGTACTATGATACCACATTCATAATTTTCCACCTCATTTTGAGTTACTTTTAGTGTGGAAATGACTATTGATTCTTTTAGGGGAATTGGGACGTTTTTAAATAAGTCTTGAATAAATCAATTTAAGAAGAGTCAAATTATGGATATTCATGGAATAAGAGTCGGATTGATTTCTCGTATGGGTCTCAAGATCAATTCTCGTCACCTTGCATAACCTAGTGGTTATTCTTATAATAAAAGTTGGATGACTTTCTCCTATAGGTCTCCAGATCGATTCTCGTTGTCTCTGTTAATCTAGCAATAGGCTTGTTTAAGCTTGGTCCATCACCTTGAGTGGTTTATGAGGGGGCTTGCCTTGGTACTATAGTTCCACATTTATATTGTTTTTCCTTATTGTTTTAAACTTTTTTTTATGTGTGAAGGATTATTGAATATTGTAGGAGAATCAGGATGTTTTTAAATTAAGTATTTGATAAATCAATTAAAAAGGTATTGATATAGGGATATTCGTGGAATAAGATTTTTATTTATTTCTCATATAGGTCTCTGGATTGATTCTTGAGTCTTGTCACCTTGGTTAACCTAGTGGATATTCTTTGAATAAGAGTTGGATTGCTTTCTCTTATAGGTCTCTAGATTGATTCTTGACATCTTAATTAATCTAGTGGCAGGCTTGTTCAAGCTTGGCCCGTCACCCAGAGCGGTTTATGAGGGGGCTTACCTTGGAACTACAATACCACATTCATATTGCTCCACCTTGTTTTAAACTCAATTTAGTGTACGAAGGACTATTTCTTCTTATAGAGAAATTGGTATGGTTTTAAAATAAGTCTTAGATTTCTATCAATTAAAAAAGTATCGATAAATAAATATTCTTGAAATAAGAGTTGGATTGGTTTCTCATGTCTAGTCGAGATTGATTCTCACTACTTTGGTTAACCTAGGAGATATTCTTTGAATAAGAGTTGGATCAGTTTCTCCTACGGATCCCCAAATCAATTCTCATATAGGTATCCACATTGATTCTCACCACTTTGGTTAACCTGGTGGTGAGTTGTTTGAGCATAGTTCATCGCCCAATGGTTTTAAGAGGGAGCTTGTCTAGGTACTATAATATGACATTCACATTTCTCTACGATTTTTAAAAATCTTTTTAGGAAGGACTGTTGTTTTTTATAGGGAAATTGGGATGTTTTTAAAATTAGCACCAGATGGATAAACCTATTAAATAAGTATTGATATATGGATATTCTTGGAATAAAATTTGGATTAATTTCTCATATAGGTCTCAGATTGATTTTTGTTGTCTAAATAACCTAGTGGTGGGCTTGTTCAGGCTAATTAAGATGTTCTATTATATATTTAATTTTTTTTTAAATATTAAATAGATTTTATTTAATTTTGGCACAATTTTTTTGTTGGGTACATGTGCTATGAGTTTGATAGAATTTGCTCCAAATTCTTTGGATTGAATTACATTTTCACATTTGGAAAATTATGTGCAACTTTAATGAATGACAAAGAAAACAAGGTATTTGGTTGTTAGTTTGATAGAGAATCGAGTGTTGTCATGTGTGTAAGATCTTATGGCAAAAAACTAGGATATGTTAGTCAAGTACATCTGATCCATAAGACTGGTGTTTTTTATTTATTTTATATCTAGTTTATTTATGCAAACATGAATATGCCTTATGTAACATGTGCCCACCCCTACTATTATTTTCTAAACAATTAACCAACCCCACCCCAATAGAAGCCCCCATAATTAATTTGATCCCATAATTGTGAAATTTGATTATTTCTATGAAATATTTTTAGAATAATTCCTAATTTTGAAAATTGTTTGCTTCATTTTCTAAGCTTACATGAAAACTAATCATTCCTAGTGAAAATTGTTTGCTTCATTTTCTAAGCTTACATGAAAAACTAATCATGAATTTTCTTATGATAGGAATAGCTCACTTTTTGTGTGAAAGCCCATAAAGATACTAAAACAATAACTTTGAACAATGATCAAAAGCAACAAGTAGTTGTGTAGTATGCATTAGAATGCAAGTACAATAGTGATATAGTTCCTCTCTTGTGTGAAACCCCACAAGAATACCAAAAGAATAACTTTGAACAATGATAAAAAGCAACAAGTAATCATGCAATATGTATTAGAATGCAAGTACAATACTCATATCAAGACATTATAATTTTAAAAACTCCTTAGGATACCAAAGCACTAACTTTCAATAATGATCAAAATAAACAAGGAGCCATGCATTATAATGCAAACACAATATAGATATTAGAAGACAACATTAATTTCCTCATTATTTTCTAGATTGACTAAGTGTTCCAAATGATTGATGGTTAGTATTTAAATACCAAGTCAAGATTGCAAGCAATTTTATTTGTGATTCAATTTGTGATATAATGATTTAATAAATCTAACATTTAAATTAAAATAAAAAAAGTTTTGAAGTCATCTTATACAATTATACAAGAAATGCAAATTGATTCCAAGAGTTGCAAATTTAAGTTGAAATGTAACATAGATAAATCTAAAAAATAAATCCAATTTACGAAAATGAATGAAAGTAAAAATAAAAATAAATTATATGTACCAATTCTTCATAATTTACCACTAATTATATATTTTCATTACATAAATAATAATTTAATTAAAATAAATTCAATAAATAAAGTATACAATGCTTTTTTGGTGAGGCTTCTTGTTATTTTCATATCATTTCTTTTGCAATATGCTATTGTCGAGATATGAGTCTAAGCTAATATGTACTAAGTTAAGAGTTAAGGATTAAGGAGTATCTATCTCCTAAAAGTTCATACAACTTGATCTTGTAACTTTATTGCTTATAGTATTACGAGAGCGGCATACTTTGGACACGACCTCAGCCTTATTTCTAATAATCTCAAAAACCTTACAAGAAACAAAACTCCATTTCTCTTAAACTCATTCAAAATCATTCAATTATGTAGATGAATCTAAAACTCTATAAACGAAAATATAATTTTTAAATAAATCCAATAAATAAAGTATACAATGCTTTTTGGTGAGGTTTCTTGTTATTCTCATACTATTTTTTTGGAATATGTTATCGTCGAGATAGGGGTCTAAACTAATATGTACTAAGTTAAGAGTTAAAAATTAGGGTGTGTCTATGTCCTAAAATTGCGTACAACTTGATCTTGTAACTTTATCTCTATTTTGAGACTTGCATACTTTGAACACGCCTTCAGTCTTATTTCTAATAATCTCAAAGACCTTATAAAAAACAAGACTCCATTTCTCTTAAACTCATTCAAAATCATTTAATTTTCTAGATATCTAAAACTCTATAACAAAAGTATAATTTTTAAATCTAAATTTACTTTCCCAATAAGAAGTATCTATCTCCTAAAATTGCATACAACTTGATCTTGTAACTTTATTTCTTTTTCAAGACTTGCATACGTTGGACATGACTTCAGGCTTATTTGTAATAATCTCAAAGACCTTAAAAAAAACAAAACTTCATTTCTCTTAAACTCATTCAAAATCATTTAATTTTCTAGATGAATCTAAAACTCTATAAGAAAAGTATAATTTTTAAATCTAAATTTACTTTCCCAACTATGACTCAATTAAATAATCTAGGCTTTCTAAGTTGGAGATTGATTGGTTGTAAGTTGGATGTATATTTATGGTGACTACACGATTTTTGAGATGGGAAAGTAAGATAGTCCAGAAATATAGAGGAAGACAATATAAAAGTAGGAAAGAGAATGTGTTTTGTAGGTAGTTGGGTCGATGGGAAAGCTTTTGTTTGAATATGCTTGGCCAATGTTCCATTTCGATTGTTTCTCATTCTTTATGTAATTAACTTCCCTTCTAAAGTTGGAAAAAGATTATTTAATGAAGGGGCCTCATTTTTAGAAACAATAAATAATTTTCGTGTGATACCATAAATCGTACAAAGGAGTGTTTGGACACTTGTTTGAATTGTTCCTAAACCATAAATAATCCCATAGATTTGTTTTTTGGGTGGGTTGGTGGACAAGTTTAAATTTTGTCCATGGATAAAGCGTACCCACCCATAATGATAAGTTTTCGTGTTTAGGTACTTTTGAGGTGAACGAATGAAAAATAAATTAAGATGTACAATTTATTTGTGATGGTAAAAAGTATAAGTTTTATAATTTTAGTGTGTATTTAATGTAGTAGTTTGTAGGTAAATACTATTATATATCGCAAGTAATTAGTATTGATTTTTATAGATTATCTATTCATTTATGTAAGTCATAAAATCATATAATAACAAAATTAATTAGGAAACATAAAATAATAAAATTTAAAACATGTGTATAATTAATAAAAATAATAAAATAATAAAGTTATAAAGTTATTAAAGAATTAAGTTAATTATTTATAATAAATAAAATAATACAATCAATAGAATAATATTAAAATTAGGATTTAAAGTTTTCATGTTGTATCTTTGGGTGGTACTTTTAGGTGGTATTTCAATATCTTTTATGACATTTTACTTTATCTGTATTAGTAACTAGAAATATGAAAAGTAGGAGATATTTTACATAGTAAGTCAAATTGTGATATTGTTATGAGGAATCAACTGTGTAGTTTTTGAGTCAAACTCATTGACCCGTGTTTCATGAGTAGTGGTTCATAAGAACTCATCTCTCATGAGAATGAATGGAACACTTAGCACTCATTGCATTTAGGTGACGCTTACAGGGGTGAAGCACCGAGCCTTCCCAAGAGGTCACCCATCCCAATGTGACTCCAACTCAACGCACTTAACCATGGAGTTTCCTAAAAGGTTAAACCCACTTAGCTTGCTACCCCATTCACAAAACCTTCAGCAAGTGTTGTGCCTTATGAACCATTCCCCTTTAGCAAATGAATGGTTCGTAAGGCACAACACGTGTTGATGGTTTTGTAAATGGGGTAGCAAACCAAGAATCTAAGTGGGCTTAACCTTGGAGGAAACTCCATGGTTAAGCATGCATTTGGAGTTGCACTATGATGGATGCCCTCCCAGGAAGGCCTGGTGCTTCACCCCTACGAGTATCAGCTGAATGTAATGAGTGCTAAGTGTTCCATTCATTCTCATGAGAGATGGGTTCTTGTGAACCACTACTAATGCAGGAGCATCTTGGGTCTTTGGCAATCATGCTCAACCAAAAAGATGTTTGTTTTGTTCTTTAGTTTGTTTGAAGGTTTCTCGGGAAGTACTCTGTTGCTCAGGTTCTGTCACAAAATAAGAAGCTAAGTGGGCTTAACCTTGGAGGAAACTCCATGGTTAAGCATGCATTTGGAGTTGTACTAGGATGGGTGCCCTCCCAGGAAGGCCTGGTGCTTCACCCCTATGAGTATTAGCTGAATGCAATGAGTGCTAAGTGTTCCATTCATTCTCATGAGAGATGAGTTCTTGTGAACCACTACTCATGAAATATGGGTCAATGAGTTTGACTTGAAAACTACAAAATTGAATCCTGATAGCAATATCATAATTTAACTTGTGGAAAATATGTCCTACTTTTCAATTGATAAGGTAAATGGGCTCTATAATGAATGGTTCATAAGGCACAACACTTATTGAAGGTTTTTCAAATGGGGTAACAGGTTAAGCGGGCTCAACATTGGAGGAAACTTCATGGTTAAGTGCACTTGAGTTGGAGTCAAACCGATATGGGTGACCTCTCAGGATGGTCTGACGCTTCACCCCTATGAGAATCACCTAGATGTAATGAGTATTAAGTGTTTCATTCATTCTAATGAGATTTTGGTTCTTATGAACCACTACTCATGAAATATGGGTCAACTCGTTTGAATTAAAAACTACACAGTTGAATCCTAATAGTAATATCACAACAAGCAATCTACTATTTGGAGTATCTAACTCTAAAATAATATCTTATCATGTGCATGCATCTTGAGATTTTTTTATATAATAAAAATGTGACCTAAAATATCACTTCAAAATTAGGAAGAAATGAGATAGTTAAATTAATGTGATATAGGTAGTGTATTGTTGTAAATTGCATTCCTTTAATTATGAGTCTAGTTTTACACTCTCCTTAGAATTTTATTTTGTTTTCCACTCTCCTAAGCATTTTTGGGACTATTTCTAGCCTTGAATTGAATCCCTAAACCAAGAAGATGGGTCCTATCTTATTATGAACTTCAAAACACCTTATTTTACATTTAATCATCTTCAATTTCAAATTTAGGTCCACGTCCAATATCAAGGTCGTAATATCTCGCATCTAGAATTTTTAGGACCTATTTTGGTCTCTCTATGGAGCGTCACTCCACAGACAAGGAGACATTTCTCAAAATTTTGGGGAACTAATGTGTTGGCATTACCACTGTGGAATCTAGTCATGATTTTTTTAGTATGACCATTTTATGTCATCTTTTTAATATTAAGATTGCAACTCATATATAAGAAAGTTTGATTTCCTTATTCAGATATACATTAAGAACATTCCTTATGATGAGAGAGATTTGCCAAATTTGAGTCTAAAACTTTGTAAATCTAAGAAAACTATATATATATATATATATATATA
>MU226899.1:1093238-1207268 GCA_018584345.1 Thuja plicata
TTTGGTATGATTTTATGTCATTGTTACATTTTTATATTTTAGCTTTAGATTTAATATATACATTTATTCATGTTCATTTATGTGATTCATGCAACCTTGAGTTGTTTTATACATCACCTTTTGATTGCCTCATCTAGGGTTCACTCTAATACATTTCAATAGGGTTCTTGTTTATGTTTATGCATCTTAATGATAGCCATGCTGAAATCTTAGACACATTTAAGGTTCAAAGCACAAACTTTTATCTTGGATCTAGCTTGGCTATCCATGGAGGTGGAAATATCAAAATAGGGGTCTGACTAAGGTAATCCCCAACATTATTTTCTCCCCTTTTGAGCATTTATAGGTTCATATACATGTTCCTTGAACATAGTTTGTAGGTACAATATAACTAAGTAGACTGAGAAAAAGATTACCAAAAAAATTCAATAGAAAAGTCTTGGATAATGGTGCCTACATTTGTTTTGAAGCAAGTGTGATTCTCATGAATTTCCCATCAGATTGGACATAGAAAATTAGTGACTTGACTACTCCAAAATGGAAGATTCAATGCAAGATGGAGCAAGATGCGTAGACTTGCATACTTTGCTCTTGAAAACTTGAAAATGGAAATGCAATGAACTAGAAAACTAAATGCATAACAACTATAAGAAATATAACTAAGATGCAAGATTAAGCTATCAAATGAGAAGAACAATGCATCTATATTAAGCTATGGAACGAAACTAGAATGTCATCAAACTAAGGAATAAAGCTAACAATGCAAGAATGCAAGTAAACTACCATGCAAATAAGAACTATGAGTGCACAAATGAGCTCTAGAATGAAAATAGCATTATAACTCTACTCCAAATCTTCTTGTTATGAATGAGTAAAGGGAGCTATCCCTTTTATAAGAGATTCCAAGAAATGAGTGGTTGAGATTAAGAGGCAAAAGAGAATGATCAATGGGGGAGATGCAACTTCCCTCAATGCATGTGAGCTAAGTGTAATGGATTTGATTGGTCAACTTTGTAGAGGATGAGACAAAATTGGTATTTTCCATTTTATTTGTTTTAATTTTGATTTTATAAGTGCACACCCATGTGTGATTGGGTTCACTTTTTGATTTAAAAGGGATTTAGGACTTTTTGATTTATCCCAATGTTTTATGCATTTTTAAGATTTAGGCTTGGATGATTGATTATTTGATTCAACAAGTTAGGATTAAGATTATACGAGAAAATTTGATTAAGTGCTCTCATAATTAGAGTCTAACGATAATGTCTTAGACTTTAGAATCTACTAAGACCAAATAATTAGAAATAGGGGCTATAGGTTTGCTATACCACTTTTAGGTGATTACATTTGCCCCTGTTTGACTAATGTGTGATCGATCTGGGAACACATTGGGTCAAAGAACATGTTATGCTTGATTGGATCAGGAAATAGCTTTATGTGAAGCGATGAAACTATCTCACAGATCATAACTGATTCTAAACTTGCTCGAACGAGGATTGATTGAGGGTTTGAAGATATCAAATCCATACTTGATTAAGCGAAGACTAATAGAGAGGTCAGCTCCAAACTTGATTGAGAGAAGAATACAAGGAGGTATGAAGATATCATCTCCGGGATTGATTGAGTGAAGACTGATAAAAGAGTTCGAGCATCCAACTTGATGTGAAGTGATGAAACTAAATGTCCACCCTCCAAGAAGATATCCTGATTTTGGATTAGGTTTAAATGATGAATCAACCTGATGTGGTGCGATGAGACTGATTGCCATTCGATTGATTGGGATAATTGACATGATATGGGTCTTGATGAAGCAAATTACCAAATTGAGAGGAGTTATCAGATTGATATGGTGTGATGAACCTGATACACCCCTAGAGCTTTGAGATTTTTGATGCGTAGTGATAAGAATCACTTGATTGATTTTTTATTTAAGTCAGGGCCTACTGCCCCTAGAGATTGGACTTATTGATGTGAATCAAATTGTTGATATAATGGTACTACCCACTTGGGAATGAAATCAGAAGGAGGGGAGGCACAAGCCTGATAGATCAAAAAGTATTGAGAATTACGAGATGCGAGCCTGTTTGAGGTCTGGTTGACCAATTTTTACCAAGAGTTGACTTTCTGGATTGGAGAGGGAAATGCTTGAGGAAATTGATCAAGAGGAATCTCAAATCAAAATCCTATGAGGAAAGTGTCAGAAATCAACTACATTTATGAAAAATAGTTAAGTTTGCATTTTTGAGTATCAAAATGTTGTCGGATTTCAATTTCGGTCTCGAAAATAGATTTAGAGCAGACCGATTAGCTAGGGGTGCAATTTAAATGTCCATCAGGGCACTTTGAAAATTAGGTCAAAGTCTCTATATAAGGCTCGAATGGGTCATTTTCAAATCATTATCACCATCCACATTTGAGTTTCTAGAAGCTTCTAGAGAAAAAATGGTGGTCCCAGTAGAAACTCATCATTTTGAGTGCATGCGACGATATGGACAGTCGCAAGACTACCCACCTCCAGTAAGTAGTCGATAAACTTCACCTTTGTATTCATTTTTGCAAGTTTTTTGTACTTTTTGCATGGTTTTCACATTTTTAGGTCGTAGGTCCCGGTTCGTCGTATGAGCCGGTGAGAGGGCTTGTATAAAAAATCACAAAACTATTTTTTTCATCTGAGTCCATTAGTTTTTTCGCATGGGGATTACCCGTCTGTCACATGACAACATTCATAGAAGCCCACTTTGTCGCTTGACCATATTAGATTTTTTGTTTCACTATGGTTTTTCATTTCACCTGCAATCCTGACTCGTACGAATTTTGGTACTAGTGCCCTTTGTCTGTACTTTGTCATTTGGGCAATAGAGGTACTTTTTGATGTTTTCTTCAGATTGATTACGTGTTTTCTCACTTTCATAGCCTGTTTGATAGCTTGTATGAGTGTTTCTTGTTGATTATAGCTAATTTTGATGCAATTACTTATGCTTCTTCATTGTTTGTTGTCTTGTAGGCGGATTTACCAGATATACAATTTTGTTCCACTTATCCTCCTACCATGTGTCTGGTGAGGAACCTGTCTGATGATCAGAGGGGTCACCTGAGAGATTGCGATTTTGGATGGTTATCCCAGATGCCTGACATCTGGGTTAACCATGGACTTTTGATAGCTTTGGTGGAGAGATTCCACAGTGAGGATAATACATTTCATTTTGTGAATGGGGAGATTACTATCACTCCCGAGGACATATACATGATTGTTTGGATTTTGTTCATTGGAGAGCGGATAGAGTATGATGTTGTATCACAGTTAGGTACACGGGAATTGATCTGAGTGTTCCATGATTGCACAATCTTGGAAAAATTCATATCTTGGGATGATCTGATGAGCCAGTACGGTGCATAGTATCCACTTGAGTCTGTGATTACAGGATACATAGGTTGCTTTCTGATGGCAGACAAGAACAAGCAGGGAGTCTATTGTGGATGAGGCAAGGTATTGAAGAGATTGTCTACTCGACTAGAGCGATTGGTTTGGGGTCAGTTCCTTCTCACACACATGTATCATGAAGATGCATGATATTACCTATAGAGGAGTACGAGGGATGGCCGCAGGAGTGCTAGTCTTTCAGATATGAACCTGGGAGCATCTTCCCATGTGTAGGCTAGTGACAGATGATCCATGTTAGAGTGGACAACCATACATATACAAGTACGCAGGTTTCCTTACATAGCCCCACCTGGGGAAGACTGACTATTGGAGGCATCATTTAGATGATCTTAGCTTGGTTAACTGGAGACCATATGTGCATACAGAGGCCTGGGCCAACTGGAGACACCAGCAACGAGATTTCTTTGTTTCACGTCCCTTATTTGGGAGGACATATAGTGTTGTAGAGGGATTCATAGTAGGTAGAGTACTATGATAGTATGGTCGTGCTTAGGGCATTCCTTAGGAGTTGACAACATATGCTTGTTTCATGGATGAGGAGCGTCGAGGATAGTCTCATAGATTATCTCCAGCTCTCTACACACATGAGCTGATAGGTTTGCATAGGCCTATTTGGGACTATTTGGAGGATATATAAAATGTGGGAGTCACACCCCAGTATAGGTGGATAGGGTGGACTAGATAAAGTACCATAGAGAGGTTTGGATCCTTCCCAAGCAGGGACCATAGTAGGTGCCAGCACCAACAGGACACCCATAGTCAGATAGCAGCATCGACGAGAGGAGGGAGGCACCCTTGGTTCCATAGGAGTTGAAATCCTGGTAGCATAGGCTAATGAGGAGATGAGAGATGCTCATCTAGATCTCGATCTTGATGAGGCCATTAGACAGGTTCAGCAGCGTAGGGCTGCACAGGCACAGGCCAAGGAGGAGAGAGTACCATAGGAGCAGACTCCTTAGGACATGATTAGGACATTAAGGGGATGGGTCTGAGCTATGAAGAGATATCTTACAGTAGCACAGTCCCAGATCACAGAGCAAGATCAAGCGATTGCAATCCATGATGAGAGAGTCTAGACATTGACTCAAGGGTTCACGGCTGAGCATGCTACTCTTTAGAGAGAGGTCATTCATTAGACCAGTCAGGAATCCTACTATGTGGTGACGTATAGCACAGCGGTTCTTGTGGCACAAAAGGTGCCACCATATTCACATTGTTTATCATGATCTGAGGGAGTAGGCCCTCCACCTAGATTAGATGCTCCTCCATGCCCACCCCCTGATGGTGGCGAGGAAGGAAGCAAGAAATTAGTGTCCCCCTTCTGTCTTATCCCCTTTTGATTTTTGGAGATCTACATGATTGTATTTGGATTATTTGCATCGAGGATGCATACTTTTGCTCGAGATTCTAGAGCATGCCTTTTGTATACATCAAGACCTTGATATATATTTTTATGCGATGACCATTTTGTGCTTCATGTGTTGCCTTCTATTGTTTGATTTGTTCTTGATGAATCTGTTTCTCTTTTGAATATCTTGGAACATGTGCATATATATAGTAACTTTCTCTCCCTAGATGATATGTTTCTTACTATGATGATTACGCATCTTGTTCTTGTTGTCATTGATCATTTGTGCACATATAGATAACCTTAAGGAAATGAAATGCAGTTGATCGCTTCAGCGAAGGATTTGAGGAAGCAATTGGTCAATGGAATAGCTCAGTTTTGGAAGTATTTGTGTTTTGTTATAATTATATCTATGCAAGCCTATGAATGCAAATGCAACCTACAACACTGAGTAGTCAAGTCATTGATTCTGGTAGTCCTTAGTTTCATCATTGGGCATTTGGGTCATCAGAGCTGATACAACACTTACTGGTGCCACTGTGACCATAAGAGTATGAATATGGCTTTCATCGGATGAAATATGGGAGACAACATAAGCATCGAGGTATAGGAACCAGGATGACCTGAATATTGTCTCTAGTTGATTTTGTAAAGATATAGTGGTACCGAGGCATTTAGAGCCAGGATAACCATGAGTGTGTCCTTATGTAAAACAAGCAAAAATAACAGACAAGGAGATAGCTCCAACCTCACCTTAGCGGGAAAGGAAATAGGATCAAGGGATGTAAGGCTTATCCATTTGAATATGGAAGCTCTTACCACATACACCCTACTTTCTTGACATAAGGATCATTGGGACCCCACCAACAAGCATAAATCAACGAAAATAGTATGAAATCATTGATAAAAGATAACATTTCAGAAAAGGATCATCAAGCATTTAGTCTATGTAAGTTGTTGATGGGGGTGTTGAGAAACACCCCTGTGTTGGTTTGTTTGTTATTTGTGCAAAGTTTGTAAGTTTTGTCTGATGTGTGTTGAAAAACATAGGTTTTTCCGAAAGAGAGTGTTGAGAAACATTTTTTGATTAAGGTGTTGAGAAACACCAATGTGTTAGTGGAAAACTGTCCAGGTGGCTAAAATACCATGATAGAAAATGAGGGGTAGGACAACTGATAAGGTATGCAGATGCAGGAACCAGGATGCAGCCCTAGAACTCAAGAGGACGACCAGTTCCAAATGTAAGAGGTTAACTTTACTATTGTTGCAAGGTCAAGATAGTCAAGCGACGCATTGATAGATGGAGTGTTGATTACAAGTGATGCATGTTGCCAAGTTTTCACCAATTGGCAGAATTTCTATTTTTTCTACCAAGGCGCCTATTTCCAGGTTTTCACCAAGGGAATTTTCTTGATTTTTCAATTTTTTTGTATTTTTTATCTTTTTTTTTCTCTTCTTTTTCATTTTATTTATTTATTTTTTGATTGATTCATCAAGATGCCTATTTCCAGGTTTTCACCAGGATGATCATTTTTTCAGGACTTTTTCCAAATGTTTTTGACTTTTTTTGCTTTTTGTTGTTTTTGATATTTTTCAAGATCATATATGTATGTACATGTTGCTGGCCAGCAATAATGCCTCAAGTGTAGAAATTTTTTAAGTGTAGAGCATTAATGGTGTCAGCAAAGGTTCCCCCTTCTGGAATTGACAATTGATAGGATCCAAAACCAAATGTTGTGGTGATCACAAAGGGACCCAGCTAGTTGGGTTCAAATTTCCCCTTTTGTTCACGATGTTGCTGTGGTTTTTCTCTAAGTACAAGGTCACCAACCTAAAATTTTCTATGTCATACTTTCTTGTTGTGGCCTTGAGACATTATCTTTTGATAGACCCTTAGATGGTCAAATGTCGCTCTTGTACATTCATCAAGTAACTCAAGCTCCTGGATTTTGTAAATACGATGATTTTGATCAGTGATGAGTCCATGTAAGTTAACTCAGAGTGAGGGTATTTCTACCTCAATGGGCAATACATCTTCTGTGCCATATACCAAGGAAAATGGTGTTTCCCCTGTAGGCATGCAGATACTAGTTCGATAGGCCCACAAGGTTGGATTGAGTTGAAGGTGCTAGTGTTTTCTTGTCTTGCTGACTGTTCTGTGCATGATCATGCACAGAACACTATTTGTTTCTCTGGGCACTTGCTGGAAGGTGATGAATATGAAGTATTTCTTCAGATCATCAATCATCCTTTTATATGACACAAGCTTCTCATCCATTGTCTGATATTGATCATTGATTTGATTAATGACTAGTTGGGAGTAACCATAGATATGTAGTTCTGTGATCTTCTATTCAATGACCATCTTTAGTCCATTTACCAAAGCTTCATATTCAACAATGTTATTAGTGAAAGGGAACATCATTTTATATGTTTTAGGTTTTTTTTAGCCTTGAGGTGTAATAAAGAGTACTCCAGCACCAGACCCTTTTTGAGTGAAGGACTCATCAAAGAACATCTTCCATGCGTGCTCTATGAGATGCATGATAGCTTCATCAAGAAATTCTATAAGCAGAGGTTGGTCATCTGTGAGAGGAACATCTTCCAAGTAATCAACAATAACTTGTCCTTTGATGGCCTTTCTATCTATATATCGATATCAAACTCACTAAGAATCATGACCCATTTTGCTAGTCGTCCTATGAGAATTGCTTTGTTCAATAGATACTTTAGAGGATCAATCTTAGCAATCACCTTGATAGAATGCGCTAGCATATAGTGTCAGAGTTTTTGAGAAGAAAAAACCATGACAAGGCAAGTATTTTCAATGATAGTGTAGTTATGATCATATGACACCATGGTTCTTCTGATTTAATAAATGGATCTTTCTTTTTCTTTTTCATCGTGTTGTGCTAGCAAAGCTCCCAATAATGTGTCGGTAGCTGAAATGTAAAGGAGGAGATACTTTCCTAGTACTGGTGCCATCAGTATGGGTGGGTTAGCTAGATATTCCTTGATTTTCTAAAAATATTTCTCACACCCTTCATCCCATTTGAATGTAACTCCTTTGTGAAGTGTTCTTGTGCAAGGTTGTGCCTTATCTGCAAGTTGGGAGATAAACCTTATGATAGATTGAAGCTGACCTTGCAGAGCCCTAACTTGAGTGATATTTCAAGGAGGTTGCATTTCCATTATTGCCGCTACATTTTCAGGATCAAACTCAATCCCCTTTTTTGAAATAATGTACCCTAGAAGTTTACCAGAAGTTACACCAAAAGAACACTTTTTAGGATTCAGCCTAATCTTGAATTGTTCCATTCACTCTAGAATATTTTCTAAATTTTCTAGGTGAGTAGCTCTTTTTCTATTTTTTCCAGCATGTCATCTACATAGTCTTCCATTTTCCTGTGCATCATATCATGAAATATAGTAGTCATAGCTTGTTGATATCTTGCTCCAACATTTTTGAGACCAAAAGGCATGACATTCTAGCAGAAAGTGCCCCAAGCACATGTGAAAGTGGTTTTTTCTTGATCCTCAAGAGCTATCCTTATCTGATTGTATCAATGAAATCCATCCATTAGACAATATATCTCGTAACCAGCTGTGAGGTCCGCAATCATGTCAATATTAGGTAATGGAAAATAATCCTTAGGGAAAGCCTTGTTTAAATCTCTAAATTTTGTGCAGACCTGAATGGACTTATCATGTTTAGTCATAGGAACAATGTTGGAAATCCAATCACCATATGCTATGGCATAGATGAATTCAAATTTTAGTAATTTTTCTAATTATGCCTTGACTAACAATGCCACATGAGGATGCATCTTTCAAAACTTTTTCTTGACTGGTTTAACTCTTGGAGCAATTGATAAGTGGTGCATAATCAAATCTGTGTCTAATCCTGGCATGTCTGAATAGAACCAAGAAACATTGATCTTCTTTTTTAGGAAGAATTGGGTGAATTCTTGCTTTTCTTGCTCGAATAGAGACTGTGCTAGGTAGATCAGCTGAGGTGCTTCCACTATTCCCAAGTTTACTGCTTGTGTTGGTTCTATCAAGACCGAGGATCTTTCTTGAAAGTGATTAGGAAGGAGATAAAGTTTCTCATCCTCCGGTGCCTCTGAGAGGTTTTCATCGTTGGATATGCCTTTGTTTTTTACTATTTTTTGTTTTGATATTGCCACAAAGTGGTTTTCACCATCAGACCCTTTTTTTATTTTTATCTTTTCTTTTTAGGCTGAGAAACTTGATGTCCCCCTCTGTCATGTTCACACTTGTTGCACTGGTGGAAGAGGTGAAGGGCTCAATGGCATTCAAGTAACAAACCAAGGTGTAGTCATTGGGTGCAGATATTAAATTCAAAGGTTCATTTGGGTTCCATTCAATCAGCTTAGGATGAACAAGAGGAAAAGAATCAATAGGTTCCAAGGATAGCACCAAGTTATCAAGATCAAGGTCTTCGACTAGTAAGAGAAGATCTATTACAACACTCTCCGAAGGACCTCCTAGACATTGATTCATCCTAACATTACTGTGGGAACTATTGTTGGTATTATGTGAGTCTAACCTGACTGACCTAGCGTTAGCCTTCTCACTTTCACCTTGAGTAGCTATTCATTCTAGAAAAATACTCATTGGCACACCTTGAATTCTTGAAGATGGAAAATGTGTATGAGAGGTCATGCCAAGATCTCCAAGGCTCCATTTTCTTCCATCCTCCTCCTCCGAGTCTTGATTCTAAACTTCCTGTGGGAGAGTAGCTTAGTTATTATTCCCAAAGTTCTAGTTTATGTTGGGAAGAAGAGGAGACCTATCCTCCTCCTCAGATCCCAAGTTAGATGCTTCTCTGAAAGCTTGAGCGGTATTAGAACTTTCTCCTGGTTCACACTAAGGAGCATATTTATGAATGACATCAACTTCAATGTCAATTGTAGCATTAAAGAATGAATCCCACTCATAATCATTAGAGTCAGTTTCAATAGAGCGGGGTAATTATAACACATGAGTAGGAGCCACATTTTTCCCCCAGTTAGGATGTCTTTCCTCTAAATCATGTCCTACATTTCTCCCATAGTCATATTGAATGTGACTATGGTCGAGTGTTTCCAAGTATTGAGAGAGCATTGCTGAAGCAACAATATTGTTGTTGGATTCATTGACTTGTTTGTCATGTTTAGCATTACTATCATGTTTTTGGAGCTGAAGCCTCCTCAAAATCTTGCACTCAATCATTTGAGAAATGGGGGAGTTCAATCACATGAGAGACAAGAATTAGTTTCCCCCAGTTTGAATGCCTAAATTCAGGCTCGGTGTCTTGCTCTGGGTCAATCACTCTCATAGATGAGTCAGCTTGTTGAGCGGGATTTTCTATTTCTTCCTTAGTCATTTGGGAATCTTCTTGTAAAGAGGAGATGAGGCCTCATTTGGTTCGAAGTGAGCTCTAGAGTCATTTTTGAATGATTGTGGGATGTATGTTTCTCCTTGATATCCAAGGTCTTGAATATTAAGCAATCTTTTGAAAGACAGTGGGGTGAGGTATATTTCTTCGTCACTCTCATTGTCAGATATGTCCATGCAAGAAACAGTAGGGATGTTGTCAGAATAAGGATGAAACCTTTTTTCATGGTAGCCCAGTCCTATTTTGTCCTTGGGATTCCGAAATTCCATATGTATAGGTTCTAGCAATCCTTTATTCTTTCCCAAGGGTCCTTTTCATTTGTATCCCATTTTCTTGGAAATATGGTAACCTTTCCCATATTTCTCAGGGAAAATTTCAACATGTTTAATCTCTTGGTCTGGATCTTCACCTTTGTAAAGCCATTCCAAGATTACTTTTTCCTCATTTTCTCCTGAGAGAGGGATATGAGCCTTGACCATGCAAGTCCCTTCATGTATCTCTAGTTTTTGACCACTTGATGGTTTGAAGGATGATGATGGCATCCTGTAGGACTTGGGAGACGTAGGGAGGTTAGTCATGGAAAAATGGTATTCCCTCATGCTTGTACTCTTAATTTTCAATTTCTCCCCAAAACTCTTCATGCGTGTTGTGTGAGAGTTTTCAGACGTTGATCCATGAGATGCTTCCTTGTTATGAGGGATGATGCTCTCTACTTATTTTAATGCATTACAAGAGTATGTGCTATCAGCTGGGATAGAAATCTCCACCCCATTGTATAGGAACTTCACACATTGGTGATATGTAGAGGGAAATACCTACATGTCGTGGATCTAGGGTCTCCCTAGAAATATGTTTTATGCCAATGGTAAGTCTAATACTTGGAAAATGACATTTCATTCAACTGGTCCCACTGTGATGGGTAGCACTACTAGTCCTTTTGATGATCTTTCCTCTTCATCATATGATTTTATGGTAATTTTACTCCTAGGATCAATAGCATGTTCGGAGAAACCCAATGTTGTCACTAACTTGAGAGTACAGATGTTCAAAGCAACACCTCCATCTATCAAGAAATATTTGACTCGATGCTTATGGATTAGGACCTCTATGTGCAAAGGTTGGTTATGTGGGTGACTGAGTGCTTTATCATCTTCTTATGAGAAGGTCAGATAGTGAAGGGAAGTCAAGTGACTTACCATAGTCTAGAACCAACCGACATCAAGGTCTTCGGGAACATTAGTTTCCAAAAGTGAAGTCTCGAGGATCTCCTTATGTGATGGTGACAATTTGAGAAACTCTAGAATAGAGATCTGAGTAGGAGTCCATTGTAACTGATCAACCAAATTGTATTTCATAGTAGAGAGTGATATAGAAGCTTGTTTTGATGAAAAGGGCTTGCTTTTTGGCACAATGGTTTACTTAGGTGTATACACCACCCCCTTAAGAGTGACCTTGGATTGACCATGAGTGACCAGATTGGAAGAATTAGTTTCATTATCTTTAACAATAATGACATTGATTAACTAAGCAGAAGGTTTTAGCATGGGAATCAAATTGTCAGTGTTGGTATAGGTATGATTCATCGTGGTTCCCGGGGTTTTAGATGATTCTCCTTTCTCATAAGATGGCAAAGGTTGCTTGAAATCTTTATATTCATTGTTCAAACCGTGATTACCAAATGTAATGGTCTTATTGTCGATTAGATCTTGTATCACATGTTTCAGCTTCATACAATCATTCATCAAATGCCCTTTGTTCTTATGGAACTCACAGTAGTGATTTTTGTTCCAACATTTAAGCTTCACTTCAGGTTCCCAAGGTTTTGAGTTAGGGATCATGATGATCTTATGAGAAACCAATGTCTTTAACACATCTCCTAAAGGCTCTCTGAGAGGAGTAAAATTTTGCTTGGGTCATGCATCCAAGGTGTTTTATCTTTCTGAGAGTCCTTGGTGTTATTAGGAGCATTAGTAGTAGTTGAATTATGCTTGGGAGCCTATATGCTATTAGTGAGGTTGAATATTGGTTCCTTAGGCTTTTGCTCAGGCGAGTCGAATACACCATCATTGACAACATTATGATTCTTATTCCAATACTTACTCTTATCCTTGTTATTAGCATTGTTAGAATATTTAGCATCTTGATTAAAGGTGAGCTCTCCTTTCCTTACAAGACCATCTTCAATACTCATAGTGTTGTCAACTAAATCACTAAAAGAGGTGTGTTTTTGCATTTGAATTGCATAATTCATCTTAGGAACCACGTTGTTGATGAAGATGTCAATCTTTTCTGGTTCAGGGATTTTCCTATGATATCTTGCAAATACCTCTCTCCATCTCTAGATAAATTTAACAAATGGTTCACCAACATGTTTCTTAGTGTTGCATAGATTTAGTGTACTAACCGTGTGCAAGATGTTGTATGAATAGTGTTGGATGAACCTTTGCATAAGCTTGTCGAATGCCTGAATACCAGGTGTGAGCTTTGTGAACCACTCAAGGGCTTGGCCACTAAGGCTTTGTAGGAGTATTTGCATTAGATATGTCCTCTCATGCATAAATTCCATACTAAGGTTACAAAATTATCTTATGTGATCTTGAGGATCACCGTCCCCATTGTATTTGTCATATTTAGGAATTTCAACCTTTGGGGGTGTATCATTGGAAAATGGAAGCACTTCCATTTAGGACTGGTTTAGCCCTCTGAGTAAGTGGTTTGGGGTCATTTCAAATGCCTTGAATGGGTCTTTGACTTGGATATGCTTTTTCCCCCTGATTCTGCTCTATTTTCCACTTTTCTCCTACCTTTACTGGCATTCTGCTCTGTGATTATGAGATTATTGACCTCAGGGTCAAGGTTGACCTCAACCCTGACCTAGGTTAGGGTCAACCTCAACCCTAACCTAGGTCAGGGTCAACCTTAACCTTGACCTAGGGTCCAAATTTCAATATCCCAAAGTTTTCGGATGTCAGGGTTCAGAAAGATTTAATTCCCGCTTTCGAGTCAGTTGTTTCAGTCTTTGAGGAAATGAATATTGAAATTACATTTAATATAGGTTAAATTCTAGGGATATAGGTCTAATTGGAATTTAATTCTCCTATGTAGGCCTCTCTAGAAGATTGTGCCCTAGATTTATATATAAGGAATCTTTCTCTTCTCATTTTCTCTAAGACATACACATGAAAGAACATGATCACTTATGCACATGAAGGATAATCTATTGAAGAAATCATCTACTCTCAAGAATTAAATAATTCAAGCACATTCAAGAATTCAATTCACCAAGGAGATCCATTAGTATCCATTGAAGGGTTCAAGCTCTATGGAGCCCTCTTGTTGAAGATTTCTCATCCACATCCATGCAAGCTTTTTCATATTCCAAGATCCCTTCATGATTGGTGTTGAAGATCTAAAAGAAATTGATTTGAGACTTCCTACATCCTACATTCTACATTCTACATCCATTTGGAGCATACATACTTGTGGATCCAAGGATTTGAATCCTCCACAAGGGTTTCTATACAACCAAGGTGAATTTGTTTATTTGCTTTGTTTATTTATGCAATTTCAATTATATTTTAAGGTTAATTCCAAAACCAGGGTTTGACCAAGGAAAACCCCTCCCCCCCCAAAAAAAAACCATTTTTCTTGTAGGTACAGGTACATGACAAAAAATTACAAACCAGATCTGGATACCCTTTTCGGCCAACTTTCAGGATCCGCAAATAGATTTTCCATCAGAGCAGCCTAGGTCAAGGTCGACCTCAAATGGGTCAAGGTTGACGTCCATCTAGTTCAAGGTCAACCTTGACTAGATCTAAAAAATATTTATGGGTTTTGTAGATCTCATATTTTTAGTTCAAGATCGCAAAAATCAACAGTTTCTAAGACCATTTGATAGGGTTTTCACTAGATTCTTTTTCAAAGGTATGTAGTTTATTCCATTATCCTTTGAAAACATTTCCAGATCTATATTCCTTATCACAAAAATTAAATTTAAGTGGTTAAATGTGGAATAGGGTCTCTTTTATGTGCAAATCCCTATTGTTCAAAACCCTATCTTAAAATCTCCATATTTTCCACCTTACAGGGGGAAACAGTGGCATGTGTAGGTTTTTAGCAAATGGGAAGCGACATATAGACCCAAATGAGTATTTTCTAGGAGGTTGTTCCTTTTATTTCTTTAGTTCCCTTAATTCACATCTCATGTCTTGTTGTTGTTGGTTAAGAATGGTAATGGGTGATTCTTCCTATTGTTGTATGAGTCCCTCTATGTCAAAGTCAGGTGAAAGTTTGATACCTGTTGACGCAAGATTCATGAAATAATTGTCTTTTTCCAATTGCATAATAGCGTTCATCTTCTTCTGAAAGTCTTTGTCTTGTTGACACTTCCTAATCTCTTCGAAAGTTGGATCCTCTATGGAGGAAGAGGCACTAGTGTATTGACTCTGGTGGTCATGTTGGGACCCCCAATCATAAGCTGACATGGTTGATGTGTTGTGTGCAACCAAGGTTGATGATTCAAACAAGGGTACTGTCTGTTGTGTAACTGAAATGTCCTTTTGCAAGATTTTGAAATCTATTTTGGGTTTGTGACAAGAAGGTGTGCCTTGAGAAAATTCATTGATAGCTTTTCCATTGGAATCAAGATTGGCTTTTTGACTTCTAGTTTGGACCATGAAAGACAATCACAGCTATAATTCTAGAGTAACTAGGCTGATGAGGTCAATGTCAAAGGTGTCTAAATGATTGCTTGTCTAATAGATTGAAATAAGAAGTTAAGAAGGTTTTCTGAAAAAGGTAAAAGGTATTGCGCTATGAGGCCTAAATACCTGTTGGGAGACACTTGTGACCATGTTGATGTGCAATAGGTTGTTGATAAAAAAAGCATAGGACCAACGAGATCACACAAGATACTAAGAAGAGAGATGTTGGGTGAGCCAAGCTGTGCAGTTAATAACTAGCAATTGTTGCGAAAGGACCACAAAATGATACCCAAGATAGTTTGCCACTTGTTTTTGTTTGTATCAAATGTAAAGTTTGGACAATGTGTTACATTTGTCAAAAGTGTTGTTGTTACAAAGTTTTAAGTGTTTCAAGCACATCAAGCACAAAGAGGAGATATTCATGCACTTTCTATACCTAAAGTCAAATTGGCTCAATATCAAAATCTTTTCCCACGCTTGATATTCCTTCACCTCACACAAAGTGATATTGGCTTTCTCCAAGACTATGCACGTTGTGGGTTTTTAAAAGAGACTCAATGCTCAAATCGCATAAGCTCCCTCATACCACATTCATGCTTTAGAACATGCTTTGGAATACATATGGTGAGTGTAAAATATTCAGGTGATCTAGGTAAATCCACTTGGATTGGTCCTTGCACAAAGATTATGATACTTTCGGAGGTGAACCGGGTAGCCTCTATCTAAAGGTGTCTAGTAAGGACATCTGTTCATGACTATCCCTTGTAGTTTCACAAGAAAAATTAAGGCATATATCCCTACAAGTACCCAAAATTCATAGTATTGCAAGAAGGATTGAGACCTCTCGGCCCTACACAAGTCAAATGTATTCCCCTTGTAGTCTTGTAAACAAGATTGAGACCAAAATGGCCCTACAAGAGCCTAGTCAAATGTAGTATTTATTAACAAGATTGAGGAAACAGGGCCCTACACATGAAGAAGTATTAGGAATAGAAAATAGCCATGTCTTCCCTCAATTTGGATTTAAGGAAGCACTTTATTATAGTGGGGCAACGTAGCTGGGTTTGCTTGTTTCCCACTTGGGTCATTCCCAAAAGATTTCTCTTGGTAGGCCCTCTAAAGATAAATACAAGAAAAGTAAATGGATAGCTAGTGAAGGTCAAGATTTCTGATTTTTCAAAAGGAAAAGAGCATACTCTCCTACTTCATAGTGTCTGCCAAACACATCAAGCACATGTTCATTTACCAAACAAAAATTGTTACTTGCTTAAGCTCAATCAAACACGTTTGCATTTCTGATTCTCTCAAAGAGAGAAGACCATAATCCCCTAATGTCCAACTTTGCACAAACAAACAATACCCTAGTTAAGATAAGTGCCTAATCAATCATCTAAGAAAGCCCACAATTTGTTTGGTTGATGAATTCAAGGCAACCTGCAAACACATGCATTAGTAGTTTTTCAATTTTCTTCTCTCAAAGCATCCTACAAGCACAGACCATTAGTAATTTTGCAATAAATAAGTGTGCTACTGAGGCTTTGACAAGCGAATCTTCCCCAAAACATCTTGCAAAAACTAGTTAAGTTGCAAAACCAGAGACCAAAAAGATCACATAAAACATGCCAAAGGTCAAAAAATCAAGATTAGCTCACTATGACCCTTAAAAATGCTCATTGTTTCTGAGATGACAAAACACTGAGAATAGATTGGAGTCAAAATCTGTTTGACAATTTATATGCTCCCAGATGACAAAATAGACAATTAAAAAAGCTCATGCGACAAATGCAATATCCTGAAATGAAAAAAATAATCAGATAGCAGACTCACACGAAAAATATGTTGTTACCAAATGACAAACTAGAGACTCATGAATTTTCGTATGAGTTTTCAACAAACTTCATACGAAAGTGAGCGCAATTTTGTCAAAATGTGGGAAAAAATGCGAATAATTAGGCAAAAATCAGTTTTCTACCTCATGGTATGCGCCAAATGTGTGTGTGGTAAAATGTGTGATTATAATATGCAACCAAACACTTCAATAAACCATTACATCAAAAGCGGTTAGTATCAAAATGAAGATCAATCATAGCATAAAAACCCTTGAAACCAGCTTATTTCTTCCTATTTGAAGCAAGTGTGATTCTCATGAGTTGCCCATCAGATTAGACATAGAAAATCAGTGACTTGACTACTCCAAAATGGAAGATTCAATGCAAGATGGAGCAAGATGCATAGACTTGCATACTTTTCTCTTGAAAACTTGAAAATGGAAATGCAATGAACTAGCAAACTAAATGCATAACAACTATAAGAAATATAACTAAGATGCAAGATTAAGCTATCAAACGAGAATAACAATGCATCTACATTAAGCTATGGAGGAAAATAGAATGCCATTAAACTAAGGAATGAAGCTAACAATGCAAGAATATGCAAATAAGAACTATGAGTGCACAAATGAGCTCTAAAATGAAAAAAACATTATAACTCTACTCCAAATCTTCTTGTTATGAATGAGCAAAGGGAGCTATCCCTTTTATAAGATATTCCAAGAAATGAGTGGTTGAGATTAAGAGGCAAAGAGAATGATCAATGAGGGAGATGCAACTTCCCTCAATCCATGTGAGCTAAGTGCAATGCATTTGATTGGTCAACTTTATGAAGGATGAGACAAAATTGGTATTTTCCCTTTTCTTTGTTTTAATTTTAATTTTTTGAGTGCACACCCATGTGTGAATGGGTTCACTTTTTTATTTTAAAAGGATTTAGGACTTTTTGATTTATCCCAATGTTTTATGCATTTTTAGGATTTAGGCTTGGATGATTGATTATTTGATTCAACAAGTTAGGATTAGGATTATGCAAGAAAATTTGATTAAGTGATCTTATAATTAGAGTCTAGCGATAATGTCTTAGATTTTAGAATTTATTAAGACCAAATAATCAAAAATAGGGGTTATAGGTTTGCTAGACCAATTTTAGGTGATTACAATAATTTGGAAACTTGTTGGACTATGGTACCTAGCTCTTTTGTTTAGTATTTTTGAGCTCTATTTGTTGTCATAGGTACACCTTTATAACCTAATTTGAAATATGGGCTTACCAATAGCTTGTTGTTTTTTAACTAGTCTATTTTACTAGTTTATATGATCATTTATGCATGTTTTAGAACTTAATTAGCTAAAATATATGTCAATCAATGAATATTTCATGCAAAAAGGAAATAGAGTCTAGATTGCTTAACTCTCTTTCAGTAAGAGTTAGTCAAACTTATACCCATTGTGGAATTCATATTCCCAATACTTTTTGGAAGAAAGTTTGGTTCTATTAAGTTACTAGTAAGATATGATCATCTCTTTCCCATTGAAACTTTTTGGTGAACCCAACATATCTTGCATAATTTCAAATTTGAATGTTTTGGTTTTAGTTTGATTTAGTAAAGTTTACAGATTTGGAGACATTAATTTCTAAAAAATTTCTTTTATGTTCTCACATTAAATTAATCATCATTTTGCTAGATTATATTTCTTAAATAGGTGGTTGATTAATCATATCATTATTATTTCATTATCCTTATTTAGAAAGTAAATTTTCTTCATTGTGTGCTCAAGTAGCTATTTAAATTACTATCCTAATGAAGACATTTCATGGATGTGATAGTTTATAATCTCTTCTTATGTAACTTCATCCCTCTCCTAAATATCCTCCTATCAAAAGGACATTTTGAGAGAAGAGGATGATAATACTAGTACCTTTCCCAATCTTGTCTCTTTTAGGAATAAAGCAAATATGAATAATGTTTGTCCCTCTCCTAAAATTGATCCCAGACATGAGTATATTGAAGTGAAAGAGGATGATCCCATTAAGAAATCCTTTATGAAACTTAATCTACCATTCACTTTAATGACATCTCTTCTAGAGATGATGTATTGATGAAACATCCTTGTCCTTCTCTTAAAGTTGGTCATATTCATGAGGCGATCTTGGTGTAAGATCTCTCTCTCTCTCTCTCTCTCTCTCTCTCTCTCTCTCTCTCTCTCTCTCTCTCTCTCTCTCTCTCTCTCTCTCTCCCCTAAAGATTAACCTTTAGTGAGTAAAGAGCTAGGTTAGGTAAATTCTATTCATATGAAAATTCAAATAAATTATTGTCCATCTTCGTCAAGATGCCCCTCAACCTCAAAAAAAACTTGTGCATGTTGCTAAAGGTGTTAAGAATCCAATTAGACCTCCTAATTACGCCTTGAACTTTGAAAACCAACTCACTAAAAATGAAATCTTAATCAATAACATGATTATCGTGTAGTGGCACACATATATAACATTTGGAAAAATAAGCAAGATTCAAATGATTTTTGTAATTCCCAATATTTGCTTCCTCCATCACCTCATCTTTCACAACATGTTGGTAAGGAGCATGGAATCGTCAAGCAATTTTTTACTACTCTGGCTAAGATATCACTTTGGGATTTGGTTAAAACTTCACTACATACCTTGATATGCTCCAAGAAGCATTATAAAACATAGTGTATCAACCTTTCTTGATCATATGAATGAAAAAATCCATGTATTTGTTGAACATTTCCATATGTTGAGAGGAAGGTGAATCAACATATACTTGAAATATTAAATTTAAAACTAATCATTCATTCATATAACTTACAAGCACAAATAAACATCTAAAACATAAAAATAAGAACACATAATACAATTATTTTTATGTGGATATTACAAGATGGGAAAAATAATGCTAAGAATAACTCTCATAGTATGATGAACTTGATTAAAAAAGTTTAGGCTAGAGGCCAAGGAGTTGACTACTGTAGAGATTGACTTGTAGGTAATTCTCACTCACTTAGGGCCAAATGAAATGGCTTTAAAACCACTAAAGATCACTTCATTAGGGAAATATTACAATGGTTTACATTTGAATTGACTACACGTGCATTTCTCTGTAATGTTGATTATAGCTCTCTATTTATACTTCTGTCACTAATTTCATCTCTATAATTATGCACTTTCACTCTTATTCTCTTCACAATATCTCATGCACTATCATTCACATCAAAATTGAATATCTCCAAAGGATATTCACCTATATTTATTCATTGAATCTCAAAATAACCTTCATTAGGTCAGCCAAGAGGATGTAATATGTAAACCATTAACTGTTGGCTCCAAAACACCATCTCTGATGTATGAAAAGGGGAAAGGAAATGTTTGAAGAATTAAACATAGTCAACACAAACTCCATAGGATCCAAAATAATCATGAAAATGAATTCATGCCAATACAAGGATTAAAACATCTTTAGTTAGCAATCAAATAAGAAATTGCAAAGGTATATCAACTAAACAATTTCAAAATCAAGTGTGGAGCCCCAAAATTGTCACTAATGTATAATGGTACATTACTTGATCACTAAATAAACATACCAGACAATCACATCACTGAAACAACTAAGATTGGAGGAATGTGAATCATTTATGCAAGTAGGCACATTATTCTTGACAAACTGATACTCAAAATGTTATAACTTTTGTTGTAGAGAAAATAAAAACTTAAGAACTAATATTTAGCTCCTTGAGACACCCATTGGCATCATATCCCAATCAAAATGCACAATGTGTCAATATAATAAAATGTAGATTAAAACACAAAGCCAAGCTAATTAACTGTTCACCGAAATAATCACTCCAATATTCAGATAACCAACAACCATATCTAGAGCTCCATAAGCAATCTCAGAGCACTAGATATATCTCATGCATGCTTCTTCAAAAAAATCTACATATCTATGATATCATATATGTACATAGCTGACAATATAAAGCTCTAGAACACATAGAGACAAACCAAAACACGACACCTAGATACTATATCTATCTTGTTGAAACTAACTACGACAAGTTTGAAATCAATGGAAAAAAAACATTTATATGTGCAAAAATATTTGTGAATGCACAATAAAAATAGGAGGGGTAGTGAATTAGTTATCAATAAAATCTTTAAAACTTTCCTTGAATCAGATCCACAAAAACTAATCTTTAATGTTTAACCACAAAAATATGTGAATTTGAAATGTAGAAACCACCATACACAATGAAACACTAGATTTATGTGGAAATCCCAATCAAGGGAAAAACTATATAGAAGGTTAATTATCAAATATATATAAAAACCTATTAGGGTAACACTAGTTAAGGTGATTTTTACAAAGAAAGGCTCACTGCCAGAGGGCTTATTGTCGAGATAAAGAAGAATAAAAGAGAAAATATCCACCACTGATGCACTTCTACAACTCAACTGAATGAACTGTAGATAAATTTAGCTCACTGCTTCTAGTAGCTAACACATGAAAGTTCACACTTCACAAGACCAAATTTTGTACCAACTCATACATAGAGGGAGACAAATTCTCTTTCATAAATCCTCATTATATGCACACACTCTTGTAAAACACTATAAAAAGTATACACACATGCCACACAATTTTCTCAACCATTTATCTTTTACTTATATTATCCTCATGCTTAAAAATCTTCCAATGTTGGCTAAGCATCTTAGCCAAACACAGTTCAAATCAGGTCAAAATCTAAACATTCTTGCACTAGAAACGAATGAGAAGGAGAACACAACATGCCTTTAGTAGGACAAAAATAAGCATCATCAACATTACATTACATCTTTCATTTACCAAATATTTTAATTATAATGTAAACACTTGAGGTCGACCAAACCTTGAGTAAGAATATCATTGAACTTTGAATCCATGCCTCTAAAACTCAAAATATCACACCATATGAATTGAATGAAGCTAAGAACATTAAAATATTAGTTTCAAAACCACAACACCAGTAAAAAATACATAGAGAAATGTGGAGATCATGTAGGAAACTCTGGCAACTACTATTACACTCCAATAAGCACCAGTTCTATTGAATTCTGATACAAAGTACAAAATCTTAAATCCAACATCTACAAAATCTATTCAAAAATATATCCAAACTACACTGACAGATTTACAATATGAAATATATGCGAAGAAAAAATCTCAACAATATTGCACAAGAAAATCAAAGTCATCTAAAACAATCGATCACTAATTATAACATGTTGACATCAATGAAAACCTTACCAACTTAACCAAAATCTTATTTTTCTCAAACCTACAACAATATCCCCCTTTGTCATTGATGGAAACAAATAAATGACAACAACAACAACAACAACAATAAAAAGTATTTATTATGCAAAATCTCTCCCCTATGTCAAATTCCCCCCTTCAACATTAATGGAAAATGCTAGTTTCATAAACTACTTACTCATTCTGCTCAACAAAATACATATAAACCCATAACTATAGTTAGCTCCCCCCAAGAGGAAGCCACCATGATTATTCTAGACTTAAGATTATACATAAAGTCCATTGGACTATTGCATCTCCATATGCATTTAGTTTAAAAAAGGAGGGACAATAACCACCAATCTTTCTTGGAGATACTCAAAGTATCCTTCAAAAGTGCCTTGGTAAAGATAACAATAATCTATTCTTTAATAGGTACGTATTCAAGCTTCACCTCATTCTCCAAACAATTCTCTCATAAAGTGATACCACATTGAAATGTGTTTTTTCCTTGAGTGCATTACCAAATTATTATAAATATTTATTACACTGGTATTGTCACACAAGATAGAAATAGCTCATCAAATAGTATTCCATTATCTTTCAAAGTTTGTTTCATCCATAATACTTATGTACAAAAAGATGCAATGGAAATATATTCAATTATATTAGTAGAAAGAGATAATAAATCTTGTTTCTTGCTTGAACAAGAAACTAGCTGGGGTCCAAGGAAAAATGCACCTTGACTTGTACTTTTCTAGTCATCGACACATCCAGCCCAATCTAACAACTATGCATAGACCAATGCTTATCCTAGGTACATATTCAAATACAAGAATATAAATAAGATTTCATCAATAAACATGACATAAAAATAAGATCCATTTTTAATTAATTCATGTCATTAATAGGTCTCTTTGGTTATTTCATATTTCTTCTTAGAAATCTATACCATCCACTTAAATCATTGTTAGTTGTGCAAAGAAAATTAATTATTCCAATAGAATAAAGAAATAAAAAATAGACACAAATCATGAACACTAAAGAGATGAATCCAAAGCACCCTTGATGCATTGTATTCAAGTGATAATAAGTGTACAATAATGGAGACAATCTTGAAACATAATATTCTAACTACACATACTAGTTATCATTCACTCATGAAATAAAAAAATTTACAATTTGCAAATTCTATCTTAGGCATTCAGAATTAACAATAATTTTTATAGAAAAACTTAGTATATTACTTTAGAACCCTCCTTTTATTATGACCATCAAATTTCAATATATAGATTGGAATGCAACAAGCTTGAGGTCGTTACCTAAATCTGATATGTTTTACAAAATTTAATACATAAAATTACTACTTCCCAACAAAGTTTGTTACTTCCTAATCCTATCAGGTGTATAACTACTTGTCAGTGTAGAAATATATATGTTTCCAATAAAAATACCACATTTTGGAGCCATGCACATATCGCTCTTACATTGATATTGATGTAGAGAAGGCCAGGATGAAAGATTCTCAAGAGTTTCTTTTGTAACCTTGTGAAGAATCTGGAACTTGATCCAACTAAAACACAAATGATTCCAAGGTCTCATCATGTTCTTCTTCATCCCACTTTATCTTTTCATGTCACCGCTAGGAGGTATCATAATTTTAATCCTTGGGGATTTTAGTTATGTCGCTCCTTTCAACTTTTAATGTGCCTTTGGTTATGAGTCTCCATTTTAATATCCCTCTGGCTAGCTATATATTTTTCTTCTGTATTTCAAACCAAAATTCTTCTTGCAGCTATATATTAATATATTTTGAAAAATGCCAGAAATTTTATGTTTCTTATATTATATCCATTTCTACAAGCATCTAGATAATTGGTTCTACTAAGAGATGCATCTTATAATCTTCAATTTTTGTCATGCATCCTTGGTATGGAAAACGAAGGTAGCCCTTGATTGTCAAACAAGTTGTTAATGTATGATAGTAACTTTATAGAACTCCCCTTAGTATATTGGCAATCTCAAAATTCATTATCATTCTTCTACAAGAATAAAGATTTTCTAAATTTTATGATGACACATAATCTTTAGATCTGTGAGCATGTCATATTAAATGACCTTTCATTGGAGCATTTGCATTTCACTACTCACATCCTTGCAATAATATTTCTTGATGAGCCTTAAACCCTACGAGATTGTGACAACTAATTATAATTTACATCTCTAGTCTTCAGTTTCCACCTTGCATCCTCTATACTTTAACTATAATTACTCTCATGAGGGTGTGACAAAGCACCTCTTAACTACTATGATTACTATACAAAATTCACTTACAAACTCTCAAGTCACTTTAGTTAACTCTTCAAAGAGTCATGAGCCGGTGAGGGCATACTTTAGCTAAGCCCTTTATTCATCTTTGTGCTACCCCACAACCAAACTTACCTTAACCCTTATTAACGTTGCAAGGTAATGACAACATATCATAGCTAAATTATTTTGGATTCAGCCAAAACCTCACAACCCTCAATAATAATCCATTGTTAACCATCACAACACAATGACAATAAACATTTTAACTCGTACAGTTAATATAAAAAGAAACACATGGTGCCTCCTCTTGCACCTGCAACCATTCTCTTAAACCAGGTTGAAACCCCACGGGGTAGCAACAACAATCATCTTACCCATAATTCAAATCAAGGATAACACATGTTGATTCCTTTCTAGCCCGCATTCACAAAATTTATTTCTTTACTAACTGTGGCAAGGATGCAATCAATCAAATTTTTTAACCATTACTGCTTCCATCACAGCCTCACGACCCTTATAAATCTCTTCTTTTAATAGTCATGAGGGTGCAGGGAAGAAATAAAATAGCTACTATGGTCTTAAATGCAACCTCGTGACATTAAAATTTATATCATCTGAAGTGATCGAGGGTTTGGGAAATATATAACACACCCACTAGAGTCTCTATTGCATCCTCGCTACCCATTAATGACTAGAGAAACAAACACCCGCGAGGATGTGACTAACATTAAAATTAGGATCTCTTCCAGCTTTTAGCAGGAAAATTACAATTCTCAATAATCAATAGGTTTCAAAATAATAATCAACCCTGAAAGCTCAAATTTCCAATATCACCTACAAAAATTCTGCATATCAGTTAGAAAAATGATTACTACCATTTTAGGAGCTCATAAATATTTTGAGCTCCATCAATGGCTTTTGTTGGGGATGTTTTCCGAAAGAGGGTAGATCAAGAATTCAGATCTCTAGGAGAAGCATACCAATCATCAACTCTATTTGACCCCTTATTTACTATGTACAAAGATTTTGAAATTTAGACATATCCTTGAATTGGTGGCCCCGAGCCATCGAATATGTCTAACCAAAACCTTCTCCTATCAAACATTTATTTTCATCATTTAACAACATGATCATTCTAAAAATATTACTAAAATACATCAGATCATACTTACTATAATTGACACCTTTCTGTATGCTAATGCAGTTAGCACTGGACACATTCTTTATCATTCTAAATTCTATGATCATTAGATATCCACTCAAAAATTTCATAGCTATATGAACAATTCATATCACAACCAATATGAAGAATATTACCCTCTTTAAAATTCAACTCATCATCATTATTTTGTAAAATCTCATGAAGCTGGACTGGAAAAGAGAAACACACATATTCATTTTTTAGTCATATAAATGATATCATCGGGTTTGACATAATGACTAGTTTGCATAGAATTAAGATGATTATTAATGATTATTTTATGCAAACTAGAAAGAAAAGTATTCTCATAAAAAAATACCACATATCAGTATCCTTATTCATCTTAGTATTTATTGAATTCCATGTATCAACATATTTAATATCCCATTCTTGAAAGATTGAACATATATCTGGCTGAAAGAAAAAATCTGATTCAAAATCCAGATCCTTACTCTTCTCCACACAAACAACTTCTATAACTGACCCAAACAAATCCAATGGAATCTCATTACAAACATTATAATCACTGCACATAAATTCATCATAGTCATCCTCTTTACGTAAATCACTATCATGGGAAATGTTATTAGCAACATTAGTTTCCACATAGTCCAACAATATTTCCATAATGAGGAACATCTGCATTTTCCTGTTCACAACAATCTAAAACATATTTAACAACATCTGATGAACAATAACTGATTGAATGTTTGAAGATGATAAGTTGATGATCACCGAGCTGTAAAAGTGAATGCAAGACATTAGATCCATTAATGTATTGTATTGTCATTGATGTCAACTTGATATGGTTTGATTGTTCATACACATATTTTCACAACCTTGAATATCTAAAGAGACAAAGTTTATGTGGTCGGTAAAACATAAACATTTTGTATACACCGAGTGACAGTGAACACCGAGTAGTTCACAGTGTATACCGAGCACAGTAGTAACCAAGCAAGTGTTACTGAGCAAGAGTTGATGACCTAGCACAAGTAGAGTTGATGAACAAGCATAACTGAAGTTGATGACAAAGAATAATTGGAGTTAAAGATCACCAAAATTGCTTAGCCAGCAGAGATAAAATTTATGGATTGACTGATTGATTGCTTTATTTTCAACGATCAGTTAAGTTAAAGAAAGGAAGGAGATTAAACACGTGTTTTTCATAGTTATCAAGGAGATATTTATAGAATAAACCTAAAGGAGAGATTTACGAGATAAAGAAACCAATGGTAATTTTTACGGATCAAGGAGAGATCTATAACAAAAACAATGAGATTGAGCGTCTAATCAAGTCTATATAAAGAAAAAAGGAATTCATTATGAAGAGAGGAATGTTGAGTATATTTTGTGTGAAGATAAAACTCTTCATGCAGATCTGATCATGCAGGTTGAAGAAAAAAGCCAAGGAATTTTGCAGACACCGAGCAACAGAGGACAGAGCATTCACCGAGCAGAATAAAGAAAGAAAGAAAAGGAACTGAAGTGTATATTGATCAGAGAGGTATTATAGAACTAACAATAAATCTAAATATTTTCAAATCAAATTTGTATTTTGAACAGATCATTTACTGTATCAGTTTAACCATTGATTTAGAAAATCTCTTAACCGAGTGGGATTTAACAGTCCTTATTGTATTGAGATACTCAAGATTATCAAAAGGTTTTCTTGTTGACAACATAGTGAGTGCTAGGTCAAAAGAAAAACTATTGGTTTTAAATCCTCTAACAAGGTCGCACTCAACAGTGTGTATTGTAACCTTTAACAGGGTTGGCTCTTCACCGAGCTCACTTCAGAAGAGTGAAAATATTTTGGGTTACCCATCCCAGGTGTTCTTTCCCATATTGGGTTTCCACCTTAAAATATGTGTCAAATTTGTATATGTTTACTCCATTGATATTTTGTTTTACACATTATTGAAACTGGATTGGTCGGTTAATACTAAGTTTATTTGTTGCTACTCGATAAAGTCAAGACAAGATAAACAAAAGATAAACACTATATCTTCCCAAGCAGTTTATATTTGTTAAGATTATTTATGGCATACATCTTGTTTAAATTTGGGACTATAAGATAAATAAAGGTATTATATTTGAGTGATAAGTTTTTGGTTGAATTTTTGGAATAATTGTTAAGGCCACTGATTCACCCCCCCTCTCAGTTATTCTAACAACATCATCACAATAAGTACTAAAAGAATATTAAACCTCACATAGTAATCCTAAGTCATATATTACATCCTGGTCACTGTAATCATTCACTAAACCATGTGATATAACATTTAAATAATCTAAATTCTCACCAATCGCTTAATACAATAGGTTAAAAACCCCATCATAACCTTTCTGGAAAATGTCATGACAAAGTCTTATCTGATCTATTTATTTTTCCTCATCAAATAAAGGATTAGAGATTTCACTAAAACTATTATCAATCATAACATAATAATAATTTTAATTAGAAGAGGAAAAGTAAAAGTCAACACTAGTAAAATCAATATTAGAATAGTCATTAGTAAAAAAATTTGGATATCGAATATGTTGCACCTACTGGACCTCTGACTGTTGATCAATTGAGAGAAAAACATGAACACAATTCTATTATGATAAAAATTGCTTCTTCACTATCCGATGCTGAATTTAAAGATGTGAAATCATGCACCTATGCAAAGCAAATGTGGGACAAACTCAAGCTAGTATATGGAGGAGATACCAATGTGCTGAGAGCTAAAGCTGAAAGCCTAAGAGGAAAGTTTGATGACCTGAGAATGAAACAAGGAGAGAACATCACTTAGTAGAGTGATAGATTCAAAGAAGTTGTTAATGCTATCCGTGGAGTAGGAGGAGTAATTGATGAAGAAAAAATTGTAAGTAAAATTCTGAGAACCTTACTACCTATTTATGCCATTAGAGTATATACAATTCAAGAAATGAGAGAAGTAGATAATAACAATGTTACTCTTGATAGTTTGATTGGTAGACTTATTTCATTTGATATGAACAACTATGAAAACAGTGTCTTACCTACTATTGAGTTTGCATTCAAGTCTTCTTTGAAAATAAGAAAATCTAGTAACAAACACACTATGAGAAATGATAGTGACAGTGATAGTGATGAGAAAGAACTTGATGAACTTGAAGCACTAATGTCTACGAGATTACATACAGGTAAAGGAAGATATAAAGTTAAATTACCATTGGTCTATTTTAATTGCAAAGAAATTGGACATTTTTCTGCTAGATGCCCTAACAAGAGAAAGGATGAAAGAGAATGACAGATCTTATGGAAATAAGTATGACAGAAGTGATGATTGAGACTATACGAGAAACTGACACTCTGACACAAGAGATAACTAAGATCACAAGGACAAAGGAAAGAAGGCTTGTTACTTGGTTGAGAACAAAGCTGAAAATTATGATACTGATTCTGATGAAGATATTGAGGTAGTATTTGTTGCTATGAAGGATGATTCAGATGAAGAAGAAAGGTATGTTGAAACAAAAATCATAACTAAAGTTAGCAAAAATAATGTCTAGATTATTTATAGTGGTTGTACTCATCACATGACTGGAGATAAAGAAAAGTTTGAAACTTTTGAATATTATAATGGTGGATCAGTTAGGATGGTTAATGACTCACCTTGCCCAGTTGAAGGAAAAGGTACCATCATGTTGAATAATCTGATTAGATGTGAAAATGCATATTGGGTGAAAGGACTTAACTATAATCTGTTGAGTGTTTCACAACTGAATAACACAAGACACCGAGTTGCATTTTAGAACAAAAAGGAAATGATCTATAATGGAACAGGAAATTTGATCGGTGCTGGTGAATAAACAAAAGGTAATCTATTCTATCTTGATAATATTGAGACCACTTGTTTATTGGCTAGAAATTAAGACATTTGGTTGTGGCATAAAAGGTTATGTCATGTGAATTTTGACAACATGGTTAAGATAAGTAAGAAAAGAAAAGTGAGAGGCCTACCAAGTATTTCAAAGCTCGGCCATGTTATGTGCAAGAATTGTCAAAAAGGAAAAATGACAAAGTCTAGTTTCAAGAGAAAACCTACATATCTAATGCTATTCTAGAGTTAGTCCATACTTACTTATGTGGACCAATGAGAAAAAAGAGCTATTATGGTGATAGATAATTTATTCTATTTTTTGATGACTATTATAGGATGATGACTATCATGTTCTTAAAAGAGAAACTCAAAGCATCTAAGATGTTAAAATGGTATAAAGCTAAAGTTGAAAAAAAAAGTGGAAAAGAGCTTAAATGTTTAAGATCAGATAGAGGAGGAGAATTTATTTATGATGAATTCACTAAATTTTTTAATGAGCATGGGATTACAAGACAAGTTTCTGCACTGAGAACACCACAACAGAATGGGATTGCTGAAAAGAGGAATAGATCAAATGTTGATTGTGATAGAACACTGATGATTGAAAAAGGCATCACACAAACATTCTAGAGAAAAGCTATAAGTATTGTTTTCTATACACTGAACCAAGTTCAATTGAAGAAAGACACAAATAAGACACCTTATGAGATATGGTATGGATATACACCAAATGTGAGTTACTTAAAAAATTTTGGAAGTCAATGTCATATACTGAAAGATGATGGAAATGGGAAACTTGACTCTAAAAGTGATGAAGGAATATTTCTAGGATATTCTACTAAAAGAAAAGCTTATAAATGTCTGAACAAATCTTCTAACAAAATCATTGAGAGTGAAAAAGTTAAAGTGGATGAATTTGCTGAGAAAAATGATGAGGAAAGCATAAAGTAAAATGAAGATTACAACAGATTTGTCTACATAGAAGAACCTGACACCTTTCCCAAGAAACAAAACAATGCAATCGAGCAATAGGCTGCACACATTGAGAATAAGGAAAATGCTCACAATGCTGAACTGAGTAATGAAGAACAAATGAAGAACATAGATCTAAATGTGTACTTGCTAAATATGTTAGAAGAAACCATCCACGGGACTAGATCATTGGTGAGAAAAGAGAAGGAATGAGAACAAGAAGTAAGTAACTTAACAATAGATGTTTGATTTGTGATTTTGAGCCTAAATTTGTTAATGCTGCACTTGAGAATCAAGAATGGGTTAGTGCAATGAATGAAGAGATTGAACAGATTGAGAAGAATAAAACATGGACATTAGTACCTATACCGAGTGACAAAAAATTCATTGGCACCAAATGGATTTTCAAAAACAAACTTAATGAGAATGGAGAAGTCACAAGGAACAAAGAAAGACTGGTATGCAAAGGGTATGCACAAGAAGAAGGTATTGATTATGGAGAAAAATTTGCACCCATTTCTAGACTAGAAGGAGTAATAATTCTACTTATGTTTCTTTTAAAGGATTCAAAGTATAAATGGATGTTAAATCTGCATTTCTAAATGGAATAATAGAAGAGGAGGTATACATTGAACAACTTGAAGGGCTTGTTGATCCTAACAAGAGGAACATTGTTTGTAAACTACATAAAGCCTTGTATGGATTGAAATAAGAACTGAGAGCATGATATGAAAGAATTCACTCTTATCTCATTAGTATTGGATTTGTTAAAATAAGTGACAACAATAATCTATATTTGAAATGAGATACTGATGATAAGACTTTGGTTGCTGAGATATTTTTTGATGATATCATATTTGGAGGTAATGATATGCTATGCAAGTCATTTGCTAATGAAATGAGAAAAGAATTTGAAATGTCAGTGTTTGGAGAGATCAAATTTTTTGCTTGTTCTATAGATTCTACAACAGGATGAAGGCGTCCACATCATACAATCAAAATACATCAAATAAGTTCTGAAGATATTCAAAATGGAGGAATCCAAAATAGTTAGAACACCTATGGAAACTAGATGCAAATTGAAAAAGGAAGACAAGACAACCAAGGTAAATCAAACCTTATATAGATCTATGATTGGTAAACTAATGTATGTTGTACATACAAGACCTGATATAGCACATGCAGTTGGTATAGTTGCAAGATTATCTGCTAACCCTAAGGATTCACACATGATTGCTATTAAAATAATTTTGAGATATTTGAAGAATACTGAAGACTATGGTTTGTGGTACAATAAAGAAGGAAAATTTGAGCTACAAGTTTAAACTGATGCTGATTGGGTTGGAAACATAGATGATAGAAAGAGCACTACAGGATGAGCATTGATTATGGGTGAAAAACTTGTCACATGGATAAGTAAAACACAAGGATGCATATCTCAATCAACTGCAGAAGAAAAATATGTAGCTATTGTTGCAAATTGCTCTAACATTGCATGGATCAAGCAATTGCTAAAAGGTATGAATGAGGAAATTCTAGACCCAGTAATTATCTATTGTGATAATACAAGTGCTATAAAAATTTCAAAGAACCCTGTGATGCATGCTAAAACAAGCACATATCTATTAAGTATAAGGGAACAAGTATAAAAGAAATAGGTAATACTGGAATATGTACAATCCAAAGAACAACTAGCAAACATATTCACAAAACCATTGCCAAAAGATACATTTGAATACCTAAGGAATAGACTAGGGGTTCATCCCTTGTCTACTGGTCACCAAGCTAACTTGGAGTTTGCATCAACCTACATATTATCAGAAGAATAATCACATTGATGCAAGCTAAGATATGAACTGCAATGACATATCATTACACTAAAGGTACTTATCTAAACCACACACCATAGGTATTGTTGGCAACTACAAAGCTGTATATATATTTTGGCATTGTTGTCAAAGGGAGAGAAAGATTCAATGAAATATCGATTAGGGAGAAGAGATTATACAACACAAAGGGAGAGAATATATAAAGGTTATTTTCAATGAAATAACCATCCATCAAAGGGAGAGAATTGGAGAGAGTTAAAACTTCATATGTATCAAGAAAAAGGGAGAATAGATTCTACAAGAAAGGGAGAGAAAAAATCAAAATAAAAAATTTCTACACCTATTCATTGAAGGGAATGAAGAAAGGGAGAGCACACAAAAAAATCAAATCTACAGGGAGAGTTGTATGGTAAACATTTTTTTTGTGATTAAACATATTAAATCTAAGCTAGAAGAGCTTATTAAATCTAAGCTAAAAGAGCTTACCGAGATTTAGATATTTGAACTGGTTATATAACAATAAGTTTGGTATGTTATGGCATATTTTATACTGCGTATTTCATATTGTGTTTCCATCAATGCCAAAGGGAGAGATTGATGAACTATAACTAATTGAATGTTTGAATATGATAATTTGATGATCATCGAGCTACAAAAGTGAATGCAAGACATTAAATTAGTTAATGTATTTTATTGTCATTGATGTCAACTTGATATGGTTTGATTGTTCATACAAATATTGTCATAACCTTCAAGATCTGAAGAGACAAAGTTTATGTGATCGGTAAAACATAAAAAGTCTATATACATAGAGTGAAAGTGAACACTGAGTAGTTCACAGTGTATACTGATCACAAGAGTAACTGAGCAAGTGTTACCAAGCAAGAGTTGATGACTGAGAACAACTGGATTTGATGACTGAGCATAACTAGAGTTGATGATTGAGCATAACTGAAGTTGATGACCGAGCATAATTGGAGTTAAAGAAAAAAAAAATTGCTTAGCTGGCAGAGCTAAAATTTAGGTATTGACTGATTGGTTGCTTTATTTTCAATGATCAGTTAAGCTAAAGCAAGGAAGGATATTAAACGTGTGTTTTTCATAGTTATCAAGGAGATATTTATGGAATAAAACTAAAGGAGAGCTTTACGGGATAAAGAAATGCATGACGATTTTTACGGATCAAGGAGAGATCTACGAAAAAAACAAGGAGATTTAGTGTCTAATCATGTCTATATAAAGAGACAAGGAATTCATTATCAAGAGAGGAATGCTGAGTATATTTTGTGTGAAGATAGAACTCTTCACTCAGATCAGATCATACAGGTTGAAGAATAGAGCTAAGGAATTCTGCAGACACTCAGCAATAGAGGACAAAGCATTCACCGAGTATAATAAAGAAAGAAAGCAAAGGAACTGATGTGTATATTGATCAGAGAGGTATTATAGAACTAACAATAGATTTAAATATTTTCAAATCAAAGTTGTATTTTGAATAGATTATTTACTATATCAGTTTAACCATTGATTCAGAAAATCTCTTAACCAAGTGGGATTTAACAATCCTTATTGTATTGAGATACTCAAGAGTATAAAAAGTTTTTCTTGTTGATAGCATAGTGAGTGCTAGGTCAAAAGAAAAAGTGTTGGATTTAAATCCTCTAACAAGGTCACACTTAACAATGTGTATTGTAACCTTTAACAAGGTTGGCTCTTCACTAAGCTTAGTTTAGAAGATTGAAAATATTTTGGGTTATCGGTCCTAGGTGGTTTTTCTCATATTGGGTTTCCATGGTAAAATATATGTATCAAATTTGTATATGTTTTATTGCATTGATATTTTGTTTTACACATCATTGAAAATGGATTGGTCGGTTAACACTAAGTTTATTTGCTACTACTCAATAAAGTCAATAAAAGATAAACAATACATCTTACCGAGCAATTTATATTTGTTAAGATTATTTATGGCATACATATTTTTGAAATTTGGGACTGTAAGATAACTAAAGGTATTATATTTGAGAGATAAATTTTTGGTTGAATTTTTGGAACAATTGTTAAGGCCACTGATTCACCCCCCGTTCTGAGTTATTCTAACAACATCATCACAATAAGTACTAAAAGAATATTAAACCTCACATAGTAATCCTGAGTCATATATTACATCTTGGTCACTGTAATAATTCACTACACCATGTGATATAACATTTAAATCATCTAAATTTTCACCAATCTCTTCATACAATATATTAAAAACCCCATCATAACCTTTCTTGAAAATGTCATGACAAAGTCTTATCTGATCTATTTATTTTTCCTCATCAAATAGTGGATTAGAGATTTCACTAAGACTATTATCAATTGTAACATCATAATCATTTTCATTAGAAGAGGAAAAGTAAAAGTCAACACCAGTAAAATTAATATTAGAACAGTTATTAGTACAAAAAACGTCATCAGATAAAGACTCATAATTATGATTCTAATAAATAAAATATTTATTAGCCTCAATAAGATTATCATGACTACTCTGCCCAATTTGAGATTCCACCCTCTCAACCATACATGTCAAATTAGGGACACCTTGTTGACAAGAAACTTGAGGATTGATATGAACTACAATATGAAACGGTAACTGAAATGGGACAGAGGGTATACTACCACATGTGATGGTGAATTCATGTATATGTACCTCAAAGGATTATTCATGAGCACGATTTTGTTCTAGTAAATGTAATGTATGCATAGACTCAAACACACTCACTTCACTAGGACATGCTATAAAACTTATTGTCTCAACCTTCACATTATAAGAGACACAATACACATTAGGAGAGATATGCAATCAAAAGTACTAACTAGAGTAGTAGGCTAGTAACTACTTGAAATGGCATTTACAACATCTAAACTTGGTTCTTCACTTCCATATGACTTCTCATAAGATCTCACAACCATAGGATTAATTCTTCTAATCATCCCAAACTTAGCCACTTTTTCAACATTCATGGTTGTCTCAAATGCTTCATATAAACTTTATGGGTTCTCCATTCTCAAAATGTAACTCATTTTAGGATCAAATGTACCCAGGTATACAACTAGTGCCATTGTATCTTGAGGCATACATTTCTTAGGTATTATTTTTCAGCATTTTCATAAATCTCACATTGAATGCATGATCTGATTCATCATTTTCAATTTGATCATCAAAAACATTTGCAAGAAAACTAGATTCACAAATCCATTCACCAAAATATTCTAAGAATATTGATTGAAATTATACCCATAAATCTATAGAACTTGGAAAAAATTCAAAAACCATTCTCTAGCATCTTATTTTAATGATTGGACAAATAACCTTATGATTACATTTTCATAAAATATTTCTTAATCATCTATTACATTCTTAAAACTTTATAGATGCTTATGTTATACACTAAATTTGCACCCTAATAAACTTGAGAGTCTAGTGACCTGGTATAACATGGGAATCACTTCAAGGTTGTGGGACCTTTGCTAACTGTAGTGAGACATCTGGATTCTAGGCTAGTTCCTCTTGGATAATCACCTATTTTGTTCTTAAAACTTGAAAGTAAACTTGGGAGGAAAAGGGATAGGAGGAAAACTGAAAGACTGAGAGAAATAATTTAATCTATAAGGTGATACACCAAAAGTGACATGAATAATAATACAATGACTAATAATTAGCATGAAATCCCTGAATTAGGACAAGTATAACTTTGTGAATAGGCTTGCAAAAGTGTTTCATAGAGAGGTATGAGATGGAACTATTCAAGGAAAGAAAAGTTTTCACAAAAATAGCTTTAAGGATATAGACATAGACCATGACCTGCAAACAAAAATTCACTCTAGCAAATAGGCACATAAATGAGATAGGATAACAAAGAATGAAAAAAATTGACAAGATTATCCTTATCAATCATCTACAATAGTACACAAAGATGCAGAAAAGAAAGAGAAACTTAAGATAACCCACAAAATTCTTCAACACTCAATTACTGTATTATGCTTCAGAAAGAATCCCAAGATATATGAAAACCCGAGGGAAGGAAAAATTCCACAGAGAGTCTTGCATAAGATTGTAAAACTGAGAATTATAGACATATGAAAAGTTTGAGGATAGGAAAAATGTCACAGAAAACCTTTACACATTCTGAACCTCTCCCAAAAGATCAAAGAGAACAACTTATACACAACCTCCTCAACCACCAAGGCTCGAGATTTGATCTACAATCAATATAGATAAAATTAGGGTTATAAAACATATCCCTTAAAGAAGATCAGAAACCCTAAAATGGTCACTTCTATACATTAATGCTTCTGAGAATTGTTGGAATATTAGAAAGGTGTGTACTGAGAGGAGAGGGGTGAATCAGTACCGTTAAAAACTTTCAAAAAAATATTTGTAATAAAATATACTATTATAACCAACTGTGTAGATTGCATTCACCAAACATGTAATGTCACAGAGGAAATGTAAATGCATGTAATGTAAACAATAAATTATATAATCAATATACAATCAATGCAGATCAGATTAGGTTACAAAAGATATCCCTCAAAAAAGATCAAAAACCCTAAAATGATCACTTCTGCACATTAATGCTTCTAAGAATATCCCAAGAAATCAGATATGCTTTGGTGACATCTCCCAATGTCATAAATTTGATCTGACAGATCATATCAATCCATCTACCCTCTCTGCAAGTTGAAAACATCACCACTTCCATGAAAGCTCTGAGAAAAATATTTGAGTATTTGAATTTAAATACAAATGGTCATAGGTTGTGCCAAAATACTTTACCAACGGCTCAGATCAAAACCTTTTATCAATTTTAAAATGCAGCCGTTGATCCTTTGTTTGGTTACCTGGGCATCTCAATCTGATCTAGACATACATTGACCATCAATCCTATCTTGTTTCACTCAAGTATCTAACTGGCCTTTAATCCTAGGCACTTTAATTCCTTTGTATCTCTAAGTCTCCATATCTCAGCTTTAACTTTGGTTTGATCTGGAGACCTAGCGACAAAGCAATCTCCAGATCTCTGAATACTTGATCCAACCCTAGTTTGATCTTGATATTAAGAGACAACTGTGGGATGATAACATGATTGATGGTCCAGATTGAAAACTTGATACCCATGAATTAACTCCAAGTCCATTCTAAGAGAACGCGACAAAGGAATCTCATGATCTCCAAGCTTCTGACTTAACTCTAGTTTTGATAGGAGATTCAGAGATAAATTCTTATCTCTGAATCACTAAATTAGAATGAACCAGGCCTGTTCTTGAATCAGGCTTATCTAGAGATTCAAAGATAAAGGAAACTCCAAGTTTCTGAACTAAAACACTAACTCTAGTCTTATTCAAAGATTTGGCGACAACCACATGATAAAAACTTGATCAACGATTCTCGCTTGATCTCTGAACAAAAGTCTTAACCCTAATCAAATTAAGAGATATAGCGACCAATAATATCTCATGATCTCATAATAAATGACTTGACCATGGTATTATCATGAGATCTAGTAACCATCACCCGATGAAAATTGCATCAATGGCCTGCGCTAAGTCTCTGAATGAATTATTACTTAATTGTTTCATCATGAGATCAAGAGATAGACAAAAGTGTGTTTTTCCATATCGCTGAATACTATTGACTAATTGCTGAGCATTAGGAGATTGGGAGATAAATGACAAGGCGAGATAAAGCACATGAAAAATAAGAAACTTAAGTGGCATGGAAAAGTAACTTGAAATTAGAGTGAGCCATAAAAGATATAGGGTTTAAGAGCTTTCCTTAGGGTTTTAGACCTTACAAATAGAACAGGGGCTTAACCATGTCCAAAAATATGCAGAGAACATGGAAAAGACCAAAAACATAGACAAAAACCTTACAAGATGGGCTCAACCCTCATGGTAGCCACATTTACCCCACTTTTAGGCCAAAATTGGATAGGATAGGAAATTTTGGTAACATTTTGGCAATTTGCACTGAATGTCTATCTGCTACACATATATAAAACTAGTGGCCTATGACATTCCATTGGGAAAGGAGCTGCAAGAAGCACAAAAAAGACTCCAGAAGTAGGAGGCTAGAATGAGAAGAAGGAAATGACAAACCAAAATAGGGGAAAGAGACCTATACACAAAAATGACTATGCAACAAAACTTTAAGGAAAGAAGTAAAACTAAAACTGAAAAGAAAAAAAAGAAAAATTAATTACAAGATAAGACAAACCTCAGAGAAAGGCTTGAGGTGAAAACCATTGATTGATATTGGCAAGATTTATCCATCAAGGTTTGAGATCTAAAAGGCATTATCCTCCTTGCATTCTGAGATCATAAATGGGCCTCCCCAAAATGAATCAAACTTTGTATGTCTATCAGGTCTTCTCTTGAACTCATCCCATTTGAGGACTATATCTCCCACATTGAAGTTCTTTGATCTAGCTCTCTTGTCAAATATCTTCTTGGTTTGCATTTTTTGGAACTCCATATTCTGCATAGATTTGCATCTTTTCTCTTCTAACTCCATGAGTTGAGCATAGCGTACCTTCAAAGGATCTCCTTCTTCAAAGGGAACAAGTTTGGTAGCAAGGTCTAAGGTTGGGAATTCAGTTTAAATGGACAGATTATCCTCCTTTCCATAGACTAGTATGTAGGGGGAGTTTCCAATTATCATTTTTGGAGTGATCCTGTCTACCCATAGGGAGGACTTCAGTTTAAGGTGCCTATCTCTTTGATTCTCTTGAAAGGCTCTTTAAATTAATCTAAGAAGACTCTTATTAGTTGACTCTGCCAAACCATTACCCTGAGGGTAATAATTTGAACTAAGACTGAGATAAATGCCATGTCCAGTAGCCCATTCAGTGAATTTTAAACCTGTGAAGTCAAGTGCATTATCAAATATTATTAAATTAGGAATCCCAAACCTATGTATGATGTCATCATAGAAGTTAAGGACATCAGTCTCATTAGCCTCATTTAATGCAATGGCTTCTCTCCAATAGGTGAAATAGTCAGTTGTAATGATTATCCATTTGTGTCTTGCACTAGATGGGTGGTTAATCAATCGTATGAAGTTGATTCCCCATTTCACAAATGGTTTCTCTGCCTTAATTGGTCGTAGAGGTAGAGTTGGAAGCCTTTCTTTTCCTATGAAGATAGCACACTTTAGGCATTTCCTGATGTAGACATGAATGTCTCTAAAGATGGATGGAAAATAGTATCCTTCCCTCATAATCTTGAAAGTAGTGGTCTTGGGAGAGAAAAGACCTCCAGAAGGTCCATCATGAAACTTGTATAGAACATCTGCTATTTGTTTTAAATCCATGCATCTAAGAAGGACACCACCATGATCCCTTCTAAAAGTAATATCATTTAATAGTACAAAAGGTACATACTGTAACCTATAGTACCTCCTTTTTTCAATTCTAAGCTTGTAGGGCATTCACCTATCTTCAAATAATGGACCATATCTATTAACCGACTTGCCGCCCTGTCATGATCTTCTGCTGCATGTATAAATAGGGATAGATCTATCTATTCTTTCTCCTTTAGAGATTCATCATCAATCATATTCTCACAAATACCTCTTCCTCTGACTATTTTAGTAACTTGAATATCTATATAATATTCCATGACTCTAGTTATCCAACTAGCCCTCTTTTCATTCAGGTCCTTACTAAGAAAGAATTATTTGACACTTGGATGTATGACTCTTAGATGTACCTTTCTATGGGTCAACAAATGTATTAACTTCTTGAGGCCCTTTACCACAACAAGACCATGTTTTACACAAAATAGTATCTTTGTTCATATTATTCCAAGCCTTTTCCAAAGAAAGCAATGGGCTGCTCTAACCCTTCTGAGTTTTGTTGAGTAAACATTGCAAAGATGACCTTGGAGCCTCCATAAGCATAGAGAATGAAGTCTATGCTGAAATCAGGGTTTAGTAAGGCAGGAGCCTCTATCAAAGCCTCCTTAATGGCTTGGAAATTGTTCTTTCCTTCTTTTCTCCAGCTGAAAACTACATTCTTTTTTGACGTAGCTGTCAAAGGTTTCAAAAGGTCCGCAATGTTAGGTAAGAAATGCCTAACAAAGTTAATCTTGCCTAAGAAGGATTGTAGACTCTTCTTATGGGGTGGAAAGGGTAGTTCTAAAAGGGTTTCAATCCTTTCAGGGTCCACTATGATACCTTGTTTGGAAACAATGTATCCCAACAACTTCCCTTCATGTACTGCAAACACACATTTCTTGGGATTAAGGGAGATCTCGAACTCTCTACATATTTCAAAGATTTTCCTTAAATGATTGATGTGATCTATTGCATGCTTAGATTAGATAGTGATGTCATCAAGATATACTAGCACACAATTATACATGAGGCTCTTGAAAGCCATATCCATATCCTTTTGAAAGATTTCTCTTGCATTTGAAAAACAAAAATGCATTTTTTGATAGGCCATGGTTCCCCATTTGGTTGTGAATGCAGTCTTAAACTAGTCTTGTTATTGACTAGGATATGATTATATCCTGGATAGCCATCTAGCAACGAGAAATGTTCAAAACTAGAGACACACCACAGAATTTGTTCCATGGATGGCAAAGGGTAGTGATCTTTCAAGGATGCCCTATTTAGGTCCCTAAAGTCCACACATAACCTTAATTCTCCATTCTTTTTTCTTACAGGAATAAGGTTAGACACCCAACTAGTATGTTTGATGGGATATATGATTCCACTCTCAATTAGTTTAAGGACCTCTTTATGCATGAGTGGCTCTAGCTTGGGGTTAACATGCATTTTCTTTTGCCTAACTAGTTTAGCACTTGCCTCTAGTTCTATGGTATGTTGAGAAAGTGTTGGATCAAAACCTCTCAGATATTCATGTTTCCAATAAAATACATCATTGAATTCTTGAAACAATTGGATGTACGATTTCTTTTCTGAATTAGTGCTTACTTTCCAAGTTTTAAGCTTTTTCTTGGTTCAAGCTCCAAATCAGTATAGTGCTCTTGTTGAACTAGTAAGCTAGTGTTGTTCCTTTTGGCTTGATCATCTATATTTAAGGTTTACTCTAAGGTCACAAGACCCCTAGAAAACTTATTGCATTTGAGTTGTACCACTTGATCATCATATTTTTGCATCAATCTATCTTGATTGTGCTATAAAAAGATGGCTTCTTGAAATAAGAATTGCAGAATTTGCTGATCATTTTCAAATACTTGCCAATTGACATTATTGTCAAGGATGGAAGGCCTAAGGATAATCTTGACATGTTGTTGTTCATTACCCACTAAAATTTTGTTGGGATATGAAATTGAGATCCAACAACACCTAGCCTATCTGCATGCTGATTTAGCTTCCTAGGGATTGCAATGATATTAAAAGCATGAAAATATTTAATTGCATCCCACACCCTATGCTTGTAAGTTCTCATAGTATCAATTTTAGTTGCACTTGTACCTGTTACATGGATGACAATTAGTTCACCGTCACCATGAAATGTTAAATCCTTAATACCTCTTTTCCTTGCCCAATCTAATTCATGGATCAAACTTTCATATTCAGCAGTATTGCTTGTACAAGAAAAATTGAATCTAAAAGCTACATAGTATTTCTCACCTTTAGGGGAGATGAGCATTGCACCACCACTAGAGCCATTTGTGCTTCTAGCACCATCAAATAAAAACTCCCAAACTTCGTTTCCTTCTTCTTCTAATGCCTTGCTAGTTGCCTTAAGGAGATTCAACATTGTGAGACCATCTTCTTGCATCATGTAATTCCTCAAACCAGCATTCCAGACAACATTAGCCTAGGATTTTGAAGTATTTCCCGATCCCCATTCATCCAGATAGATATCCAGAATGTTTTTTATTTGAGTATTTATTTCCTTGATGATTGGAAAATCATTTTTATCGAATGCAAGGAAGCTTGCATTGAGGACATTTGGTACATAAGGCTCTATATAGTGCAGTGCTAGTGACTCTGATTTGATAGTTACCTTACTTCCATATCTAGCATGAAAATGTATATGGGACCAATCAGAAGACAAGTAACCTCCTATCTTGGCTGTGAATTCTCTTGACAGACATAAGGCAAAAGGAGCAGGGAGGTCTATGATATAAAGGTCTAGAGGTATAGAAAAGTTAGGACTAGCATGAAACTTGTATCCTTGGCCACATCTATTGTATTTACTGATGAACCATCAAGCTGTATCACTTTCTTTTGAAATGGTTCATACTTTAGTCCTATCTAGTCGGCTGCTCTCTTAGGCATAAGTAAAATTGTGGCTCCACTATCTACCATACAATTATGTACTAGGACATATCCAATTATCAATGATACAAAAAAAGGAGGTTGCTTTTTTTTATTACCTTGGTTGGCATCCGCCTTGGTGTTTTTGTTTGGAGCTTTCTTTTCTTGATCAACATTGACCAACACTGGCTTGGCAACATCATTAGCGGACTGTTTTGTAATTGCTTCCTCTGACATCATCTTCTTCAAGATTTCAAGTTGTTCTGGAATAGCTAAGGAGTCCCACATGGTCATTGTCACATTCATTTTCTTCATATTGTCCATAATATTGAATGGTACTACCGCATGGATTTTCTGACGTGCTTTCACTATTGTGGGATCTACATCTTTGAGAAGTTGGCTACTTTTGATTGGTATGATAGGAGGTCTTCTCAGTATGTCAATAGTGGATGTATGTGATGATCTTATAGATGTGGAAGCATGTCCCTTATCCTCTTATTTCTCCATGTCTTGAGCTCTTCTCTTGGACCAGGTATTGGCCACAATTGAAGATTCACCATTCACTCCATTAAAATCTTCCTTTTGCCAATTAAAGAGAGTAGTCTCATTAGATTGTGCATCTTGTTTTGGCATTGATTTGGCTAAGGAAGCATCTGAAGGGGTGCTTGATGCATTTTGTGCCATGAGTGTTTGGTTCCTTAACCCATTGGAACATTTAGGTTGATTATCTGGCTAATTACAAGGAAAGCACCATTCATTTTTTGTTTCTAGGTAATTTTGTGTAGGAACCATTTCTCTTACTATATTTGCAGAGTTAAGAGGCAATGGGTTATAAGGTTTATATGGCCTTTGATTAAAATTCTGCCTCTACCCCTGGTAATTTCCTTGGTAGGGTGGCCTGCTCTACTGATAAGACTATCCCAGCCCTTGATACTGTTAATTAGGACTTGGATTTTGTTGTTGGCAGGGTGGCCCAATCCCTTGATTTTGTCTTTTGATATTGATCAACTTGTTACTAAGGTTCTACAATAAGTTATTTGTTTCTTGTTGATTACTTTGCAATAAGTTATTCTTTTCTCATTGATCACTTCTCATTTGTTGCAGTTATTGGGAAAAACTTGCCTTTGATTCCTCACTACCTGAACTAGCTTGAGGTGCTACCATACTAGGTATAGGAGTGAATGGAGGAATATGTATAGGCATATTGAGATAAATATCAGGGAAGATAGGTATGGGTGGCCTTGGGGCTATCATACCACCCTGAATTAAATAGTTCTCAGCTTAAACAACTATATAAAAAGCTTGAGGTAGTGAGGTACCTCTCATGGACTAGATCATGACATTTATGTTGCTATTTAAACTTTTCTTAAAATATAGGAAAGCGTAATCTTCTAAAGGCCTTAGAGAGATAGGGATCCTATTCCATGTCTTGAGAAATTTGTTGTTGAATTTTTTCATTTGTTCTTTAGGGGTTCTTTTGATAGTAGTGAGTTTCTCTACTAGGGACAAATGATTTGACTTATCTTCAAAATATTTGGTGAGAGAATATCCAAGTTTGTCCCATGAATAAATGGAACCAACTGCTAAATTTCTAAACCAGTCTATGGCTTTACCTTTAAAAGAGGTTTCCAACAACTTGGTAGCCACATCTTCCTCAGTGATATGATGTATACTACAGATGGTAGCAAAATTTCTGACATGCTCATAAGCTGTTGTTTGGCTTTCACTTGTAAAATCGGGTAGAATTTTTAGTGCTGCTAAGGGTACATCATGATGTTGAGAAAAATTTAATGGGATAGCCTGATTAAAGGGTATAAATGTAAACTGTCTTTCCATTGTAGGGACTGATATTTTCTGAATAACACTTGTATGGGTTGCACTAGTAAGTGAAGTTGAATCTCTTAACAAATCCTCGCTTAAATATCTTCCTCTCATTCTCGTATGAAAAAACAAGGGTCTTTCTTCTACAATAGGTGGTGTAGACTGCACTCTCCTTGTAGGGGATTTCCTTTTGGATGTTCTCCCTTTTCTTCTTGTTGGAGACAACTGCAAAAATTCAAAAGGTTTTGAGCTTCTTGTCTTGATCTTTCTCATAAACCTTAATAGGTCTAGATCTTCTTGTTCTTAACACCAATGGAGTTGCCAAATATGCCTTAAAGAGAACCACTCTAGGTCAATAATATGTAATCAACATAGCCTTTGAAAATAAGACTTCTTTGGTGTCCCACCGGGCGTGCCAGAACTATTATACACTAAATTTGTACCCTACTAAACTCAAGATTCTAGTGACCTGGTATAACATGGGAATCAATTCTAGGTTATCAAACCTTTGCTAACTAAAGTGAGACCTCCAAATTCTAGGCTAGTTCCTCTTGGATAATCACCTATTTTTCTCTTAAATATTGAAAGTTAACTTGGGAGGAAAAGGGATAGGAGGAAAATTGAAAGACTAAAAGAAATAACTTAATCTATAAGGTGATACACTGAAAGTGACATGAATCATAACACAATGACTAAGAATTAGCATGAAATCCCTGAATTAGGACAAGTATAAATTTTTTGAATAGGCTTGCAAAAGTGTTTCAGAGAGAGGTCTGAGATGGAACTATTCAAGGAAAGAAAAGATTTCAGAAAAATAGCTTCAAGGCGATAGACACAAACTATGACCTACAAAAAAACATTCCCTCTAGCAAATAGCCACAAAAATGAGACAGGATAATAAGGAATGAACGAAATTCACAAGATTACCCTTATCAATCACCTACAATAGTACACAAAGATGCATAAAATAAAGAGAAACTTAAGATAACCCACAAAATTATTCAACACTTAGTTACTGTATTATGCTTCAGAAAGAATCCCAAGACATATGAAAACCCGAGGGTAGGAAAAATGCCACAGAAAGTCTTACATAAGCTTCATAAACTAAGAATGACAGATATGTGAAAAGTTTTAGGACAAGAAAAATGTCACAAAAAGCCTTTACACATTGTGAACCTCTACCAAAAGATTAAAAAAAAACTTACATACAACCTCCTAAACCACCAAGACTTAGGAGTCGATCTACAATCAATGCAGATCAAATTAGGGTTACAAAAGATATCCCTTGAAAAATATCAAAAACCCTAAAATGGTCACTTCTACACATTAATGCTTCTAAGAATATCCCAAGCAATCAGACATCTCCCAAGGTCATAATTTTGATCAGACACATCAGATCGATCCATCTATCCTCTCTGAAAATTGAAAATGTCACCAGTACCATGAAATCTCTGAGAAAAAAATTTAAGTATTTGAATTTAAATACAAATGGTCACAGGTAGTGCCAAAATACTTTATCAATGGCTCAGATAAAAACCTTTTATCAAATTTAAAATGCATTTGTCAATCCTTTCTCTGGTTACTCGAGCATCTTAATGTGATCTGGACACATATTGACCATCAATCCTATCTGGTCTAGCTCAAGTGTCTAACATGCCTTTAATCCTGGGCACCTAAATTCCTTTGTATCTCTAAGTCTTTGGATCTAATCTTTAACTGTAGTTTGATCTAGCGAGCCAAGGACAAAGCAATCTCCAGATCTATGAATACTTGATCGAACCCTTTTTTGATATGGAGATTAAGAAAGAATCGTGGGATGATAACATGATCAAAGACCTAGATTGAAAACTCGAGACCCCCAGCTTAACTCCAAGTCCATTATGAGATTACATGAAAAAGGAATCTTGTGATCTCCAAGCATCTAGCTTAACTTTGGTTCAGATAGGATATTCATAGATAAAGTCTTACCTTTGAATCGCTAAATTGCTCAACTAGGCCTATTCTTGACTCGGGCTTATCTGGAGATTTGGAGATAAAGCTAACTCCAAGTCGTTGAACAAAAAAAATAACCCCAGTCTGATTTGAAGATCTGGCAAAAACCACAGGATGAAAACTTGATCAACAACCCTCGCTTGATCTCTGAACAAAAGTCTTAACCCTGATCAAATTAAGAGATCTAGCGACCAAGCATATCTCATGATCTCAAAAAAAATGACTTGACTAGGGTATGATCATGAGATCTAGCAACCACCACTTGATGAAAATTGCATCAACGACCTACACTAAGTCTTTGAATGAATTATGACTTAACCATTTCATTACAAGATCAAGAGATAGACAAAAGTGCCAAGACATAACCATTTTTCTGAATTGCTGAATGCTAGTGACTAACCGAGCTGAGTGTTAGTAGATTGGGAGATAAAAGACAAAGTGAGATAAACAACATGATAAATAAGAAACTTAAGTGGCACATAAAAGTAACTTGAAATTAGAATGAGCCACAAAAGATCTAGGGTTTAAGAGCTTTCCTTAGGGTTTTAGACCTTACAAATAGAATGGGGGCTTAACTAGGTCCAAAAACGTGCAAAGAACAATGAAAAGACTAGAAAACATAGAAAAAATCTTACAATCTGAGCTCAACCCTTGTGGGAGCCACATTTACCCCACTTGTAGGCCAAAATCAGATAAGATAGGAAATTTTGGGTAACATCTTCTCAGCTAACTTACCTTTCTATCCATATAATATTGGGATATCTTTTATGATTTCATCTATTAATATTTTTGGTTAACAAAGTATACCGTTATGATCTATGTCTCCATAACTTTCAACCTTAAAATCTATTTTCTGAACACAAGCTATTACTGAGTCAAATAATTTGAGCAACAACAATCATCAACTAGTTTTCAAACTTAGATTATTCTTTCACAGAGTCACCACTTGACCTTGAGGATGATGTCAGGAATTCTATCAGTGCTATATCAACTTATTTTTCTAAAATAGATCATTCATTTTCTTTGATGGAACTATGCACTAGTTAACTATAACTCCATCCTTCTATCTTCAATGATTAATCTCATCATACGCTCATCCTGGATCTAAGATCTTTCCTCTTCTCTATCTAGCACATCAGTCAATACCCTATATGATACATAAATTATCTTGTTTTTCCAAGCTATAGAATGCAATTGAGATGATGTCTTCCTTCTCATTTTTTAACGAATTCAAATTGGTCTACAATATGGGTGAAACATCATTACCAATAAGCACCATTTTTACTTATTCATCAACATCCAACAAACATAAGAAAATCATGTAAAGTGTACACAATAACTTGTGATATAACCCAAATGCTTTCAAGAACCCAAAAGTCAATGAAAACGTTTATGTTCCTCTGAGATTACGGTGTGAAAGATAACTTTGGTATAAACCAAGTCATAAAAACCCAGACATACCAATATTATACTCTCAAAGATTTATCTACATATCTAGAAGAAAAGACTTTCAAATATTACTAATTTTGATGGAGCAGATTTGATTAGGCTCTTGCACATTCTTTTCAGTCAACAGAGATGGGATAAATTAATTAGAAAAATATTATCAGAGATTCCAGGATAAATGAATTTTTTTTAACATCTTATCCCCAGTAGAGTCATCATTTATGTTGGGCCTTTTTCTTTCTACCCTTGATCTTAAATGATTTATCAAGACTCGCCAATGCTGATTTAAAGAACTATAACTTGAAAATATTTATTATACACAAACCAAGGACAAGAAAATACAATGTTGACAAGGCATACAATCCTTCTTCTTCTCGATATCTATAAAAATTAGGTGGGTGTACCTACTTCTAGGTCTACACAAATAATTAACTTCACACTATTATTTATACTAGAGATTAGAAAATGTGGATAGTTCTCAGACTTATAAATCATAGGTGTTTAACATCTTACCACCTTCAAGCACAATCCAATATAAAATTTACATCTTACTGAGAACCAAAATTATACTACTCCCACTTCTAATGACAAAGAAAATAAAGTGACATATGGGTGTTTGTTGTATTCTGAAAATAAAATGTGCATGCATAGACCAATGCTTTTCCTAGGTATAGAGTCAAAGAAGAGAATATAAATAGGATTCCATCTATAAACATGACATAGCCAGAAGATCCATTTTTAATTAATGTCTGACATTAATAGGTCTCTCTTGTCATTTCAGAATTATTCTTCAGAATCCATACCATCCATGCAAATCATTTTTAAAGAAAATTAATTCTTCCCTTTGAAGAAAGCAAGGAACAATAGACACAAATCAGGAACAATGAAGAGATGAATCCAAAAAACCCTTGATGCATTATATTCAAGTGATACTAAGTGTATAATAATGGAGACAAATTTAAAACATAATATTCTAAATGCACATACTTGTTATCATTCACTCATGAAATCACAAATTTACAATTTGTAAATTCAATCTCAATCTTAGACCTTCAGAATTAACACTCTTTTTTTATAGAAAAAATTATTGTATTACTTCAGAACCCTCCTTTTATTATGACCTTCGGATTCCAATATATATTGGAATGGAAAAATATTTAGGTCGTTACTTAAATCTGATTTTCTTTACAAAATTTGTTACATAAAACTACTTCCCAACAAAGTTTGTTACTTCCTAACCTTATCAGGTGTAAAAATGCTTGTCAGTGTAGAAATTCACATGTTTCCAATGCAACTACCATATTATAGAGTTGATCCAATATAAATCTTACATTGATATTGATGTAGAGAAGGCCAAGATGCAAGATTCTCAAGAGTTCATTTTGTAACCTTGTGAGGATTCTAGAACCTGTTCCTACTAAAACACAAATGATTCTAAGGTCTCATTATATTTTTCTTCATCTTGGTTCCTCTTTTCATGCCACCACCAGGAGGTATCAAGACGTTAGCCTTGGGGATTTTAAGTTTTCCAATACTTTCAACTTTTAATGCCCCTTTAGCTATGAATGTCCATTTTAATATCCCTCTGGCTACCTATATTTCATCCCAATATTCTTCCTACAAATATATCTTAACATATTTTTCAATATTCCATAAATCTTCCATTTTTTCTATTATATCCATTTCTACAAGCATCTAGATAATTGGTTCTAATGAGAGATGCCTCTTATAATCTTCAATTTATTTCATGCATCCTTAGGATGGAAAGTGATGATTGTCATTGAATGTTAGACAAGTTATTTTCATATGGAAGTAACTTTACAAAATTCCCCTTAGTATATTGGCAATCTCAAAATTTATTACCATTCTCTTGCAAGCATAAAGATTGATGAGCATGTCACATCAAATAACCCTTGATTGGAGCCTTTTTACTTCACTACTTGCATCCTTGCAAGCATGTATCCTGATGGGCCTTAAACCCTGTGAGATCTCAATAACTAACTATAATTTACATCTCTAGTCTTCAATCACTACCTTGAAACCTTTATACCTTAACTGTAATTATTCTCACGAGGGTGCAACAAAGTACCTCTAACTGCTGAAATTACCATATGAAACTCACTCACACACTCTCAATTCACTTTACTTAACTCCTCAAAGAGTTATGAGACAGTGATGACATACTTTAGCTAAGCCCTTTATTCATCTCACTGCTACCCCGCAACCCAATTTACATTAGCTCTTATTAACATTGCAAGGAAAATAAAACATACCATAGCTAAATTATTTTGGCTTTACCCACGACCTTGCAACCCTCAATAATAAACTAGAGTTAACTATCACTAGGTAGTGACAAGAAACATTTTCACTCCTACAGTTACTATGAAAATTAACACATGGCACCTCTTCGTGCACCTGGAACCATTCTCTCAAGATAGATCAAAACCTAGTGGGGGAGGGAAAATAGTCATCACAACCCTTAAGAAAAACCATAGATGACACTTGAATTCCTTGCCATCCTGCAACCACATAAGTTCTTTCTTTACTAACCATGTCGAGGACTTGATAATTTGCCTTTGTTAACTAATATCACTTCCACTGTAGCCTCATGACCATTACAAATTTCTTCTTTCAATTTTTGCAAGGGAATGAGGAAGGAAGAAACTAGCTTCTATAGTCTCAACTTCCACCTCACAACCTTGAAATTTATATCCTCCTAACCATTGAGGGCGCGGGAAATATTGAACACACCCACTACAGTTTCTCTCATGGCCTCACTACCCATTAATGGCTAGAGGAACAAACATCTGTCAGGATGAGAATAACATTAAAATTAGGATCTCTTGCACCTTTTAGCATGAAATTTATAATTCTCAATGGTCAATTATTTTCAAAATGATAATCATCCTTGAAAGCTCAAATTTCCAATATCACCTGCACAAATTCTACATATCAGTTAGAAAAATCATTACTACCATTTTAGGATCTCAGAAATATTTTGAGCTCCATCAATGGTTCTTGTTAGGAATGTTTTCCCAAAGATGGAAGAACAAGAATTTAGAGATATGGGAGAAGAAGACTAGGCATCTACTCTATTTGGCCCCTTATTTACTATGTAAAAATATTTTTAAAGTCAAACTTATCCTTGTATTGGTGGCCATGAGCCACCAAATATGTAGAAACAAAACCTTCCCCTATCAAACATTTGATTTTCATGATTTAACAACATGATCATTCTGAAAATATTACTGAAATACATCATACCATATTCACTATAATTAACACCTTTCAGTATGTTAATGTAGTTAGCACTGAACACATATTTTTTAGCATTCCAAATTCTATGACCATCATACATCCACTCAAAAATTCCATATCTATATTACCTATTCATATCTCAACCAATAAGAAAAATATAGCCCTCTTTAAAATTCAACTCATCATCATGCTTTTGTAAAATATCATCAAGCTAGACTAGAAAAGAGAAACACCCATATTCATTTTCATTCTTATAAATGATATCATCAGGTTTGACATCATGACTAGTTTGCATAAAGAAAGACAATTATTAATGATTGTTTGATGTAGACTAGAAAGAAAAGTATTCTCATAAAATGAATAGATCTCATTATGTTGATTCATCTCAATATTTATTGAATATCATGTAACAACATCTTTAATGTCCCATTCTTGAAATACTAAACATATATCTAGCTGAAAGATAAAATCTGATTCAAAATCCAGATGCTTTTTCTTCTCCACACAGACAACTTATGTAACTGGTCCAAAAAATTCCAATAGAATCTCATTACAAACATCAACATCACTGCACATAATTTCATCATATTCATCCTCTTTACATAAATAATTTCCACAAGAAATATTATTAGCAACATTAGTTTCCACATAGTCCAGCAATGTTTCCATATAATGAGGAACATCCCCATTTTCATGTTCACAACAATCTAAAACATCTTTAGCAACATCATCACAATTAATATTAAAAGATTATCCAACCTCACATAGTAATATTGAGTCAGATATTACATTTTGGTCATTGTAATCATTCACTACACAATGTGATACAATATTTGAATCATCAGAATTCTCAGCCATCTCTTCATACAATGGGTTAGAAACCCCACGATAACCTTTCTTGAAAATATCATGACAAAGTCTCGTATGATCTATTTATATTTCCTCTTCGAATAGTGGATTAGAGATTTCACTAAAACCATTATCAATATTAACATCATAATCATTTTCATCAAAAGAAGAAAAATTAGAGTCAACACCAATAAAATGAAAATTATAACATTCATCAGTACTGCAAACTTTATGAGATGAAGACTCATAGTTATGTTTCTCAAAAAGAAAGTCTTTATTAACGTCAAAAAGATTATCATGACTAATTTTTCCACCTTGATCTTCCACCCTCTCAACCATACATGTGTCAAATTAGGAACACCTTGTTGACAATAAATTTGAGGATAAATATGACCTACAGTATGAAATGGTACCTGAAATGGGACAGAAGGTATACTACCACATGTAATGCTGAATTCAAGTATATGTACCTCAAAGGATTATTCATGAGAATTATTTTTCTCCAGTGAATGTAATGTAGGAATAGACTGAAACACACTCACTTCGTTGGGACATACTATGAAACTTCTTGTCTCAACCTTCACATTGTAAGGGACACAATCAACATTAGGAAGAGATATGCAATCAAAATTTGTAATTGAAGTAGCAGAATGGTAACTACTTTAAGTAGCATTTACAATTTATCTAAACTAGGTTCTTCACTAGAAAATATGACTTCTCATAAGATCTCACAACCTTATTCTTAAATCTTCTAGTCATCCCAAACTTTTCCCAATTTTTAACATTCACGGCTGTCTCAAATGATTTATAGAAACTTTTTGGGTTCTCCATTCTTAATCTGTAACTCATTTTAGGATCAAATTCACCTAGGGATACATCTAGTTACATTGCATCTCGAGGCATACATTTCTCAGGAATCCTTTTCAACATTTTCATAAATCTCACATTGAATGCAGGAATTGATTCATCATTTTCAATCTAAGCATCAAAAAAAATTGTGAGCAAAAACAATTTAAAAATCCATTCACCAAAACATTCTAATAGCATTGACTAAAATTGTGCCCATGAATGTATAGAATTAGGAAAAAAATTCAATACCCATTCTCTAGCATCTTGGTTTAATGATTGGAAAAACAATCTTATGATCACATCTTCATAAAATATTTCATAATCATCTATTACATTATTTAAACTTTGCATATTTCCTCAACTGACTCACCTTTATGTCCATATAATCTTGGGATATCTTATATGATTTCATCTAGTAATATTTTGGGTAAACAAGGATACCATTAAAATATATGTCTCCATACATTTCAATCTTAAAATTTCTTTTCAGAAAACAAGCCATAACTGAGTTTGAGAATTTTAACAACAACAATCACCATCTACTTTACAAACATGGATTCTTCTTTCACAGAGTAGCCACCTGACCTTGAGGATGATGTTAGGAATTCTATCAGTACTATATCAACTAATATAGCTAAAATAGATCATTCATTTTCTTTGTTGGAACTATGCACTGATTAACTATAACTCCATCTTTCTAGCTTCAATGATTAATCTCATCATATTCTCCTCATGGATCTGAGATTTTTTGTCTTCTCTATCTAGCACATCATTCACTCTCCTATATTCTTCATAACTTGTCTTGTTTTTACAAGCTAGGGAATCCAATAGAGAGATGATTTCTTCCTACTCATTTTTTGGCCAATTCAAATGAGGCTGCAATACAAGTGCAACATCATTACCAGGAAGCACCATTTTCACTTATTCATTAACATCCAAGAAGCATAAGAGAATCGTGTAAATTGTACTCAATAACTTGTGAGCTGACCCAAATGATTCTAAAAACCCAAAAGTCAATGAAATTTTTTTATCTTCCTTTGAGATTACGATGTGAAAGATTACTTAGGTATAAACCAATTTATAAAAACCCGTACATACCCATATTATACTCCCAAAAATTTATCTACATATCTAGAAGAACAAACTCTTTCAAATATCACTAATTTTGACATAGTAGATTTGATCAAGATCTTGCACATTATTTTTAGCCAACACAGATGGGCTAACTATATTGGAAAAATAATATCAAAGATTTCAGGATAGATGAAACAAAATTTTAACATATTTTCCCTAGCTGAGTCGCCATTTATGTTGGGGATTTTTCTTGCTACCCTTGACCCTAAATGATTTGTCAAGACTCGCCATTGTTTATTTAAAGAACTATGACTTGACAATATGCATTATCCACAAAATAAGGACAAGAAAATCCAACACTGACAAGGCATGCAAGCCATCTTTTCTTTGATCTCTACAAAAATAGAGTAGCTGTACATACTTCTAGGTCTACATAGATAATAACTTCACACTAATTTATATACTACAAACCGACAGATGTGAATAGTTCTCAGACTTATAAATTATGTGTGTTTAACATATACCACCTTCATGCACAATCCCATATACACTTTATATCTTAATGAGAACCAAAATTATAGTACTCCTACTTCTAATGACAACTCATATAAAGAGATATCTGGGTCTTTGTTGTATTTTTAAAATAAAATAAGCATGCATATACCAGTGCTTATCCTATGTACAAAGTCAAACAAGAGAATATAAATATGATTCCATCAGTAAACATGACATAACCAAAAGATCCATTTTTAATTAATGCCTAACATTAACAGGTAACTTTTGTTATTTTAAAATTCTTCTTAGAAATCCATACCATCCACTTAAATCACTGTTAGTTGTTCAAAGAAAATCAATTCTTCCCTTAGAAGAAAGAAAAAATAACTAACACAAATCAGGAACACTGAAGAGATGAATCCAAAACACCCTTGATGCATTGTATTAAAGTGATAATAAGTGTATAATAATGGAGACAATTTTGAAACATAATACTCTAACTGCACATACTGGTTATCATTCACTCATGAAATCACAAATTTACAATCTAAAAATTCTATCTTCGACCTTCAGACTTAACACTAATTTTTTATAGAAAAAATCATTGTATTACTTTAGAAACCTCCTTTCATTACGACCTTGGGATTACAATATATAAATTAGAATGCAACAAGCTTTAGGTCGTTACTTAAATTTGATCTTCTTTACAAATTTTGTTACATATAACTACTTCCCAACAATGTTTGTTACTTCCTAACCTTATTGGGTAAATAACTTATTTTTGGTGTAGAAATTCACATCTTTCCAATGAAACTACCACATTTTGGATCCGTGCAAATATCACCCTTACATTGATATTAATGTAGATAAGGACACGATGCAATATTCTCAATAGTTTCTTTTGCAACCTCATGAGGATTCTAGAACCTGTTCCTACTAAAACACAAATGATTATGAGGTTTCATCATCATCACCTTCTTCTTCATCTTGCTTCCTCTTGGTATTACACCACCAGGAGGTATCAGAACGTTAGCCTTAGGGATTTTAAGTTTTCCACTCCTTTCAACTTTTAATGTCCCTTTGGCTACGAAACTCCATTTTAATATCCCTTTGGCTACCTATATATTCTGCTCCTGTATTTCATCCCAATATTCTTCCTGCAGCTATATCTTAACATATTTCACAATATTCTAGAAATCTTCTATTTTTTCTATTATATCCATTTTTGCAAGCATCCAGAGAATTGGTTCTACTGAGAGATGCCTCTTATAATCTTTATTTTTTTCCATGCATCCTTGGGATGGAAAATGATGGTATTCCTTTAATGTCAGACAAGTTGTTTGTGTATGGAAGTAACATTACAAAACTCCCCTTAGTATATTTGCAATCTCAAAGTTCGTTATGATTTCCCTGCAACCATAAGGATTTTTTGAATTTTTTACACTTAATATTTAGATCTTTGAGCATGTCACATCAAATTACATTTCATTGGAGTCTTTTCATTTCAGTACTTACATCCATGTAACCCTATTTCCTAATGAGCCTCAAACCTCGTGAGGTCGCAAGAACTAACTAAAATTTACATCTCTGGTCTTCAGTTTCTAATTTGCAACCTCTATACCTTAATAGTAATTAGTCTTGTGAGGGTCCAAAAAAGTACCTCTTAACTACTGCGATAACCATATGACACTCTCTCACACATTCGTAAGTCACTGTACATAACTCCTAAAAGATTTGCGAGGGATTGAGGACATACTTTATCTAAGCCCTTTATTCATCTCACCACTACTTGCAAGCCAACTTACCTTAACCCTTCTTAAAGTTGCGAGGCAATGAAAACATATCCTAGCTAAATTATTTTGTCTTCAGCGGGGACCTCACAACCCTCTACAATAAAATAGAGTTAACCATCATGAGGCAATGTCAAACATTTTAAATTGTACAGTTACTGTAAAAATAAATACATGGCACCTCCTCGTGTGCCCGTAACCATTATCTCAAACTAGTTTGAAACACATTGAGGTAGCAACAATAGTCATCTTAACCCTTAAGTAAAATGAGGGACGCAACCACAAAAGTTCTTTCTTTACTAACTGTGGTGAGGATGTGACAAATCACCTTTGTTAACCATTACCACTTCCACCACAGCCTCTCAACCATTAGAAATAGCTTCTTTCAACTATCACAAGAGTGCAAGGAAGGAAGAAACTAACTAATATGGTCTCAATCACCACCTCACAAACTTCAAATTTATATCCTCCTAACCGCTGCGAGGGCATGGAAAATATAAAATAGAACCACTACAATCTCCATCACAGCCTAGATACCCATTAATGGCTAGAGAAAAAAAATCTCCAAGGATGCAACAAACATTAAAAGTAGGCTCTCTTCGACCTTTAGTGGGAAAATTATAATTCTCAACGGTCAATTGTTTCAAAATTATAATCAACCCTGAAAGCTCAAATTGCTAATATCACCTGCACAAATTCTGCATATCACTTAGAAAAATAATTACTACCATTTTAGGAGATCAAAAATATTTCAAGCTCCATCGGTTCAGATGCTGATTTGAGTAAGATATAACGGATTTATCAGAGATTGTTATTCTGGTAATTTAGTTTGTGAAAATATTTTAGTAGTTGGATCATTGTGGATTAATTATGCAAGATTCTTGGTTTCTACCCTAGTGGCGAGTTCAAGACATGGATGTGTGTCCTTAGCTTGAGTAGTTTGTGATTTGGATGTTGGAAGGATAATTTTCTTTTATGACACTAATTATTGATTAGTGTTCCTAATGAACAGTGCAAAGAAGTGAATGGATTTGATGCAGGAGAATATTGGGTTCATGGCAATCCCGTGTCAACCAAAAAATATGTTAGCTTTTGATCTCGGTAACTTACTGGAGAATTTTGGTAAACTGCTCAGTAACTATTCTAGTGTTCTCAGTTGAAGATTCTTATCTCGGTTCACTGTCAAACTCGATAATTATTCTTGCCCTGGTTTCATCGAACGGTCTCGGTGGATGTTTTTGTTTTCTCGGTGGTTTCCTATTTCCTGTCTCACCGAGTGGGTTTTATTTTGTTGGATCTTTGGGCTGACATTTACAGTTAATTTAGGTCACAATATTAATGTTGGGATTGCTCATTGGGGAACGTGTGGACCTAAATCTAGTTCGTTGATTTCTCCAATGTTGGATCTTGATGATCTTTTGGGCCGACCTTCTTGGTAGCCTCTTGTACAAATATAATGATATGTTCTTAGGTTAGGCAGTAGGTAAATTTAGGAAGAAAGAAGCTAGAAAGTGTGGATCTCATATGTATGAGGAAAACATATGAATAGATTTTGAATGTATGAGTTGTAACTAGGAAGGCTTGAAAGCCCGATATGTATCAAGTTTGATGAAATAATCTAAGTATCTATATCCATTCTCTCCTCTGTGTTTGAGCTTCCGTGTTGTGATTCTGCAAGTAGGTTTGGTGTTTGGGAGTGCCCTTGGCCCCAGGTGCTAACCCTCCTTTTTCCAGGTGGTATTAGAGTGAGGTTAGATATGAGGTTCCTTCTTGTAAATCCTAGTTGGTTATTTATTGTACGGTAGAAAATTTTGATATGACCTACAATTCAAGAAGGTTTCAAGATGGTTCATGGCAATCCCGTGTCAACCAAAAAATATGTTAGCTTTTGATCCCAAAAAATATGTTAGCTTTTGATCTCAGTAACTTACTGGAGAATTTTGGTAAACTGCTTAGTAACTATTCTAGAGTTCTCAGTTGAAGGTTCTTATCTCGGTTCACCGTCAAACTCGATTACTATTCTTGCCCTGGTTTCATCGAACGGTCTCGGTGGATGTTTTTGTTTTCTCGGTGGTTTCCTATTTCCTGTCTCACCAAGTGGGTTTTATTTTTTTGGATCTTTGGACTGACATTTACAGTTAATTTAGGTCACATTATTAATGTTGGGATTGCTCATTGGGGAATGTGTGGACCTAAATCTGGTTTGTTGATTTCTCAAATGCTGGATCTTGATGATCTTTTGGGCCGACCTTCTTGTTAGCCTCTTGTATAAATATAATGATATGTTCTTAGGTTAGGCAGTAGGTAGATTTAGGAAGAAAGAAGCTAGAAAGTGTGGATCTCACATGTATGAGGACAACATATGAATATATTTTGAATGTATTGGCTGTAATCGGGAAGGCTTGAAAGCCTGATATGTATCAAGTTTGATGAAATAATCTAAGTATCTGTATCCATTCTCTCCTCTATGTTTGATCTTCCATGTTATGATTTTGCAAGTAGGTTTGGTGTTTGGGAGTGCCCTTGGCCCCAGGTGCTAACCCTCCTTTTTCCAGGTGGTATCAGAGTGGGGTTAGATATGAGGTTCCTTCTTGTAAATCCTAGTTGGTTATTTATTGTAGGGTAGAAAATTTTGATATGACCTACAATTCAAGAAGGTTTCAAGATGGTTCCAGGGAAGCAAAATGAAAATTCAGGCTTAGCTAATATGCTAAGACAAATTGATACTAGATTATAAGATGTTGAGACAACCCATCACCGAGGAAGACATCTTTAGTATGTTAGCGATGATGAAGCTAAGGAAGTGCAGGAGGAAGCCACACCTGCATCTATAATGGATCAAGGAGAAGAAACATTCCTGCAATCATTGCCAAGTTTGAAGTCAACACCAAAGTTTAATCCTCCTAAGTATAGTGGAAAGATGGACTTATATGAATTGATAGACTGGATAACTAATATGGAAAAATATTTTGAGTATGAGAACATATCAGAGGAGAAAATAGTGAGGATTACAAGCACAAAAAAGAAAGGTCATGAATAATTGTGGTGGGAACATCTGCAATTGGAACAAAAGAAGAAAGGTAAAGACAAAATCAAGGTATGGAATAAGATGATAAATAAGTTGAAGGGAGAGTTTCTACCTTGTGATTATCAGATTAACCTAGTTATGAGAATGAAAAGTTTGAAGCAAAAAGATAGCTCTGTGAAGGATTGCACTGGGGAATTTTATAGGTTAGATATCAGATCTGGACATGCTGAAGATGAGGTGGAAAGAATTGCAAGATACCTGAATGGATTAAGGATTTCTAGTCAAGAAGAGACCAGTTTGGTGAAGATGGAGAGTATTGAGGAGGCTTATTATTTTTCCCTAAAATTTGAGGAGAAATTGAATAAAATACATGAGTAAAGACAAAGAGGAAGAGGTGGTATATTCACTAGATGAAGAGGTAGATCTTATGGTGAAAATAGTAGATCTGATCAGGACAAAAAATATCAAGACACAGACAATATCAAGTGGAAAGGTGGAAGCTCATTCAAAGGAAGAGGTAATTACTCCCGAGGTGGATATGGCAGAAGAGGATTCCAAGGAACTTGTTACAATTGTGGAGAAGAGGGACATAGATCATTTGAGTGTACACTTGCAAGAAACAAGGTCAGTATTAGTAGAAATGCTTTGGTGCAAGAAGATTCACCAAATGAGCTTGAGAAGGATGGAAATCTAATGGTTAGGATAATTTTGTGAAGTGAAAATAATAAGAAAGATTCGGTAAGAAACATTTTGTTCAAGACTAGATGCAAAGTTGCAGACAATGTTTAGAAGGTGATTATTAATAGTGGAAGTTTGGAGAATCTGGCATCTAAGGAAATGGTTACAAAGTTGCAATTGGAAAGATTGAAGCACCTGAAGCCCTATTAGATTTCATGGATCAAGGATGAGCATACACTTATGGTAAGTGAACAATTTTTTGTGAATCTAAAAATTGGAAAGTATTATGATAAGGTATTGTATTATATTATACCTATGGATTGTTGACACATTTTGTTAGGTAGACCTTGGCAATATGATAGACATACTATACATGATGAAAGATTGAAAAATTATACTATTTGGGTTAATGACAAGAGGCAAATATTGCTACCTTTGGTGGAAGAATCAATTGGTGAGATATGTACATCTGTAAAATTTTGTTTTATGGAAGGTAGACAATTTGTTAAGGATCTGAAGAGAAACGATGTGTGTTATGCTTCAATTCCTAAAAAACCAAGTGAGAAAATTGAAGATAAATCTCCCAAAGAGGTTTCAAAGTTGCTCATGTAGTACAAGGACATCCTTTCAGACAGTGTACCTGATGATTTGCCACCGATGAGAAATATTAGTCACTGTATGGATCTTATTCCTAGAGCTAGTTTTTAGGACAAGGCACCACATTGATTGACACCAGCCGAGAATGAAGAACTCGACCGACAAGTTCATGTGTTGTTGGAGAGGGGTTTGATCAGAGAAAGTTTCAATTTGTGTGTAGTACTAGCTATGTATTGATTAATTATTGGAGATTATGAAGACCAAATGATAATGAGTATACATGTTTATAGAAATGGTTAGATCAATTATTATTTTATCATTGATGTCAAGCAATTGATTTACTAATTTTTATTGAGTTACCATATCATACGAAGGAGAAGTTAAATGGGTGACAAATATAGATTAGAAAATGATTAAGTAATGTTGATATAGTTGTTTTCTACTATATATTTGATGCTATCAAGTTGGTACACTTGATTGATTAATTCAAAAATTTCAAAGAGTTAAGTTATGACTGAAAAGAGTTACTCTACCGAGCTAGACCGAGTCAGTCGGTATAGACTTGTGTAGATCAGTTTTTAGTTACCGAGCACTGAGTAGTAAATGAAGCTAGTTATTGAGTTGCAAAGAAAATTACCCAAGTACATGATATTGATTGTAAATGATGATAAGATTGAATTTAATACAAAGCTATGATGATCTAGATGAAGATAAGAATTAAAGGAAGTTTGTTAGAAGATCTAGTACAAGTGAGAAAATTCAATGAGAAGATCTAAGGCTAAGATCAAGTGGTTAAACCTAATTATGTGAGTTCCAAGAAAATTACAAGTTACAAGGTTAAAGTGAAATGGTTTATTGAGTTAATATTTATGAAGAAGATGATCGAACAACTAAGAGAAAATTATGGAAAGCCTTAGTAAGGAGATTAAGAGGCAAAAGTATGTCTATATAAGTGATGAGAAATTAATAGAGATTATGATGGTGGTGAATTGAATTAAGACGTAGAAGAATCCAAAGAATAGAGTTACCGAGAAGAACAAAGAAGAAGATAGAACAAAATCTATAGTCTAAAATAGAGACCAATGGATTATGCGATGCCAGTATTCATGTGAGCATAAAGGATTTGACACAAGAAAAAGGTAGTTGCTATATTTATAGATAAAATGTTTACGGTTGCTTATTAGCATTTGTAACAGAGAAAATCTCTTAACTGAGTGGATTTAACAGTCCTATTTGTAATTCCTAAACATAGGTGACATTCCAAAAGAGTGTTTACAGTCCTCTAGCAAGGCCACTTCTAACAGGGTGAAGATCTTAACCAATCTAAGGGATATCCCTTAATAGGCCACATTTAGCAAATGTGCTTGTAATATTTAACATGATAAGTTCTTAACCAAGTGTACTTTAGAAAGATACATTTTTATTTTGGATCACAACTCCCACAATGATATTTCCAAAATTGGGTCTCCTCATTAATTCTGGTGTCAACTGAGTTAAATCTGTGTTTACTAAGTTTGAATGAAATATTTGTATATTATGAGATGTATGGTTGTTCAAGTTATTAAGTTATTTGGTGAATCAGTTATTACTATATTCAACATTACCGAGTGAATTAGTAATTTGAGTTTTAAGTGTTTAAGTTTGATTTAGTCTGATTCACCCCCCTCTCAATGAGACCAACAATTGGTATCAGAGTGCTGGTTCTTTGAAGTATTAAATTTAAAAGGACTTGAGTCAAGATCTAAAGATGCATAAGAGGGAAGCACCAAAGTTGAATATGAAACATTTCTTTACATGGAAAAGTAGAATGAGATTTCATGTGTCTGGTATAGGAGAATATGGACTTCATTTTCTTGATAATGAATATATTACACTAACTATTGCACCTTTGACAATCAGTGAATAGAGATAGAAGAAATAACACACAAAACTTATGATTGAGATAGATTCTACACTTATCGACCAAGAATATGATGAGCTTGATGGCTATACTATTTCAAAACAAATGTGGGATAAAATTATTTTGACCTATGGTGGAGATCAGTATGTTCAGAAAGAAAAAGTAGAAAATCTGAGAAGTAGATTTAATTTGATGAGAATGAAAGATGGAAAAAACATAATACAGTATAGCACTAGACTTAAGGAGATTGTAAATTCTATTAGAGGAGCTAGTGGAGCCATAATAGAGGACTATGTTACAAGAAAAATGTTGAGAACCCTGCTACTGAGTTAGGCTATACAAGATTTTTGATCCATTCCTCAAATGAATGTTTCTCTTGATGCTACTATTGGTAAGATGGTTTCATTTGAGATTAATGACTTTGATAATAGTTTACCTACTACATATAAGACTAAGTTTGCATTTAAATCATCTTTGAAGATAGGAATCTCTAAGGATTCTAGACCTAGTGATGGATATTGGAGCACTTCTAGTGAGAGATTTTATAGCTGTCAAAGTGGTTCAGAAGAATTATATGTTGTAGATGAAGAGAATGAGAGAGAGTTTGAATCTTTATTGGATAGAAGGATACATAGAGGCAAAGTAAAATACCAAGGTAAGTTACCCTTAAAATGTTTTAACTGTAACAAGATTGGTCATTTTACATCTAACTTCCTTGAGAAAGATAATGAGGAGAAGAAGGATAATAAAGATAAGGAAAAAAGAGAAATTAGATTTAGGAGATTCAGAGACTACAAAAACAAAGGTAAGAAATCTTGTCATATTGCTAATGAAGATCTAAGTGATAATGATTCAGATGATAGTGATGGAAAATAAGTTGTTTATTTTTCTTTTAAAGACAATTCCGATGAAGAAGAACTAAGAGCCCTAATATCAAAAGTAAGTAAGAATGAAACATGGATTATAGATAGTGGTTGTTCACATCACATGATTGGTGAAGAAATTAAGTTTATTTCCTTGGAAAAGCATGATGGAGGATATGTTAGATTTGGTAATGATGCTCCATACCCTATGAAAATAAAAAGGTTCTATAATTCTACCGAATAACACAAGATGTGATGATGTGTATTAGGTTTAAGGATTAAAGTGTTGGAAATTTGCTTCTGTGCAAATAATTTATTGTATGTTTTCCATTGATGACAACATATAATATATAGAAGGTATCCTATATGCAATTATCAGTATAGATGATTTGGAGCTATGCGTGCTTATTTACATGGTGTATACATGTTCTAGTTTCTATGTGCATTCATGCCGAGTCAAATATGCAGTTTCAATTGAGTTATGATTAATCAGTTATGGCAATTAGTGTTTTTGGAGTTTATCTGTTAAGGAGCCGATGTAAATATAGTGTTTCTTGAGTTGTTCCTATCTTCGAGATATGCATGTTTGTATTCATGTTTAGTTATGAGTTAAAGATAATTATCCAAAGGCACTAAACGTGTGTCAACAAAATCTTGATGTTAGAGTTAATTTGGTGAAGCCGACTTTGTGAAGTGTCACGTCTATTCAGTTTGAGTTGCGTGGTCTTAATCTTTATTGCGTGCTAGGTTGAGCCGACAAGGAAGTTGATGAAGTGTTTCTAGATACCTTTGTGACCTTAGCCTTGGTGAATATACATATAATAGTTTAGATATGTTCACTAAGTGTCAAAAATGTTGTGAAGAAGAAAAGACAGGGAAGAGCAGAAATTAAGAAAGAATAAGTTGAAGATCTAAGTGAAGAAACTGAAGTTGATTGCAATTCATTGGAACTGATCAAGAAAGAAGGTCTAATCAAACAGTTCATTTACTAGATATAGTGTATATCTATTATACTGAAGGTTGTAGCCTTCACCATCTTAGCAGTGAGCTATTGGATAGTGAGTCCTCACCCTTAACAGGGTTATCTGTAAAAGACTCCTAACAGGGTCTGACCTTTAACCAGGTCTTTGTACTTCTTGCATTGTAAAGATAAACTCCTAACAGGGTTGTAAGATCTTCTAACATGTATCATTATAAACTAGTGCAGTTATTTTTGGGTGCTAATTCCCACTAGGTTTTTTGCCTATTTGGTTTCCCTGTAATCAAATTGTTGAGTACTCTATTATGTTATTTGAATGTGCATTTACTTTATATCAAATTACATTAAAGAAAGAGACAAGAATTAAATTGACTCATAACTGATTCACCCCCCCCTCTCAGTTATCCTTGGGACTATTCCAACATTTGGTATCAGAGCCAAATGCCTTGGAGAGAAAGCCTAATAGCTTAAGGTAGATCAGATGGCATACTTCAGGAAAGAGAGTCCTAAGTTTGATGGATAAAACTATCTTGACTGGAAGATTAAAATGATAACACATCTTCAGTGTGTTGGATTTGAGATCTATGAGATTTCTACTCAAGAAGTTGAAATTACCACCTTGAAAGATCTTGCAGTTGATGACTCTACTAAGAAACAAAAGGAAGTGTTCACTAATAATGCAATTTCCAAAGAATCCCTAATCAGTTCCCTATCTGACAGTGAATTTTATGAGATCAAGAAGATAGATAAAGCATAATCTATTTGGAAATACTTAGAAGATATGTTTGAAGGAGACATCCAAGCAAAGAATGCACACAGAAATACATGGAAGAAAAGATACAAAAATTTAGAGATGTTACATGAAGAAAACATTAGAGCTTACAATTAGAGGATTAATAAAGCAGTATCAGGTATAAGAAACAATGGCAGAGAAATATCAAAGGAAGATATAATGGACAAATTAATGACCACATTGAATTAGACTATGAGAGCAAGATCAATATCCTAGATGAGACTATGAAATTTTTGAAAGACTTCAAGAGAGAAACCTTGATCAATAAAATATCTGCATTTGAGATATCTAGATTGAAGGCAGAACTTAAAAGTGAGACAACCTTCAAAGCCACAGTCCACAACAAGAAATCTATAAGCAGCTCTAGTAATAATGAAGAAGTGGATACAAAACTAGAAGAAATCATTTCTATTATTACCAAGAAGGAAAGGAAAGGTAAAGGGAAATATGAAGGACAACTACCAGTCAAATTTTTCTCATGCAACAAAGCTGGTCAGTTTGCATCCAAGTGCCCTACAAGAGTCAAGAAATTCAGATCACATTACAAACCTAAGTACTAAAGAATGTTATCATGATGAGGATGGTGTAAATAATGATGACTCAGGAGAAGATAAAATTGGATTTGTTTCCATTAAAGACATTGAGAAGATGCTTGAAGAAATGGACAAAGCAGATGAAGTAAATGAACAGGAGTTAGCATTAGTATCAAAAGATGACATCAGAAATGACTGGATCATTGACAGTGGATGTTCACACCACATGACAGGAGACAAAGACAGATTTGTACATTTGGACAAGTACAAAGGTGGCATAGTTAGATTTGGAGATAACACTCCCAAACCTATCATAGGCAGAGGTTCTATCACCCTAGATGGAAAGAACAAGACAAATGATGTTCTCTATGTTGATGGTTTGCATCATAACTTACTAAGTGTTGGACAGTTGCTTGATAAAGGATATCAGTTGGAATTCAAAAAACACCAGTGCATCATTAACAAAAAAGAAGGAGACATGAATGCATCAGGCTCAAAGACCAAAGGTATTTTTTTTCAGCTCAACTCAAAAGTAAGTTTTTTTGTTGCAAAAGTAGATGACAGTTGGCTATGGTACACAAGACTTTGTCACATCAATTTTGAAAACATAGTCAAGATAAGTAATGTAAAGGAAGTAAGAGACCTTCCTAGGATTGCAAGACCAGTTGACACCATGTGTAGGGAATGTGTGATGGGGAAGCATGTGAGAGCCTCATTCAGGAGCAAACAAAACTCTGCAAAAATAAATTTAGATCTGATACATACAGACCTATGTGGACCTACTCAAACAAGATCTTACTATGGAGAAAGGTATTTTATTTTTTTTATTGATGATTTCTAAAGGATGATGTGGGTTAAGTTCTTAAAAGAAAAATCTGAAGCTTTTGAGAAGTTCAAAGTACTCAAAGCTAAGGTTGAGAATGAATCTGGATTAAAGATAAAAAGTCTGAGATCTGATAGAGGAGGAGAATTCACCTCTGACCAGTTTTATGATTACTGTGAAGAACATGGAATCAAAAGATAGTTAAGTGCACCCAGAACCCCTCAGTAGAATGAGATAGCAGAAAGGAGGAACAAGATAATACTTGACACATCACGCACTATCATGATTGAAGGAAAGGTTTCCCATACCTACTGGAGAGATGTAGTAAATACAACAGTTTACACTATCATTAGAATACAATTGAGACCAGGGGCAGACAAGACACCTTATGAACTTTGGTTTGGTAATGTACCTATTGTAAAATAATTCAGAATCTTTGGAAGCAAGTGCTACATCAAGAGAGATGATAGCATTGGTAAGTTTGATGCTAGAAGCAATGAAGGTATTTTTATTGGTTACTCTTCTAAAAGAAAAGCCTATAGATGTTTCAATCTAAGATTAAAGAAGATCATTGAAAGTACTCATGTGAAGATTGATGATAAGTTTATGATTCAAGAAAGATATTATGACTATGATCCCATGGTTGAATATGAGCCCAAACCCATCATTAAGGACACAGTTATTGAAGAAATGTTTGATTGTATTGATGTTTCATGTAACAATCTTGAACCAAGTGAATAAGAATCATAGATCACAGATGAAAGTATCACTCCTAAGAATTCAAGGTACACATCCAAATACCACTCTAAGGAAGATATCATTGGAGATTAGAGTGCAAAAGTCTTGACAAGATCTAGAGAAAAAGGTTCAACTGCTGATGAAGAGGTATGCTTAATTTCATAGATTGAACCCTTAAGTGTTGAAGATGCATACAAAGATTCAGATTGGAAAAGTGCCATGCAAGAAGAATTAGATCAAATAATCAAGAATGAAACATGGGAACTGGTCGCTAAACCTCATGACAAGAACATGATTGGAACTAAGTGGATATTCAAGAACAAAATGAATGAAGAAGACACAGTGGTAAGGAACAAAGAAAAATTAGTATGCAAAGGATATGCGCAAAGAGAAGGAATAGACTACACTAATACATTTGCCCCTGTGAGCAAACTTGAAGCTATCGAGTTGTTTTTGGCCTATGCAACATTCAAGAACTTTAAATTATATCAAATGGATGTCAAGTCAGCATTTTTGAACGATGACTTGAAGGAAGAAGTCTACATAGAGAAGCCCGACGGATTCAAAATTTCAGATAAACCAGACATGGTATGAAGATTAAAGAAAGAACTTTATGGACTTAAACAGGCCCCAAGAGCATGGTATGAGAGACTTGATGGTTACTTAACAAAGATAGGATTTAGAAAAGGAGCAGCAGGTTGTAATTTATTTACAAGAGAGACAGATGAAGGACTACTAATTGTTGCTATTTTTGTTGATGACATTATCTTTGGAGGTAATGACAAACTACTTTCAAAATTCACCAAAGAAATGAAAAGTGAATTTGAAATGAGCATGATTGGACCTATAAAATACTTTCTTGGATTGAATGTAAAACAAATGGGCAAAGGCATATTTATAAATCAATCTGTTGGTAAACAAATTGTTCTTTTGAATGTAACTCTAAAAATGCCCAAAAATGTTTAAGAACAATTGAATACAACAGTTGGGAAATAGTTACTTGAAAACCTATTTTCCCTCTAAATTGGAAGGTATAGCTCCCTTATATGAATAATATTCAATGAATTTTAATCTTTCCTAATCTAACAGGGGTATGCTCTTAACTCGAGAGCAGGAGAGGTAGACCAAGCTAAGTCTAGACAGAAAATAGCTCAGGAAAAGTAAATACAATTCTAGATCTAGCCAATTCTGAGACCTTATTAATCAGATTAACTCACAAAATTGGTGATGCATGGATGGTTACTAAAAATGCAGATGCAAGACTGAAGGTTAACAATGTAATGAATTGAGTCAATCTATATCGTAAGAACATTCCCAAAATTAGAATAGCAACTGATTTTCCCCTTAATTAGCCGTATCAAATCATAATACAGAATTCTGGTTCAAATACAGATTACGAATCTAACTCAAAATAGATGTTCAAATTCAACATAAAGATAAATGAAATGAAATGGAATAGTTAAATAAATGGCATTCAGACATACACAATTGACTCAACAATAATGATATCTCTCACACCAAAATTTAGCTGACCCTTGTATTGATTTTGGGATTCATACATATAGAGCTCCAGATTGAACCGTTACAAAAAGGGGTAACCGAAACGGTTCAACTTCCCCAACCAGAAAGGATAACCAAAGGTTTATACATTACAACGCTAACAAAAATAGAAAAAGGGGGGAATACATCTATGATTTAGTTTCCTTCCCCTTATCTAATTTGGCCCTATGGGCGATTACTACTGTGATGACTTGGATGAGCTCTTCGTGCCTATTGACGTGGACATTGGTGTAATGGATGAGCCATCTAGAATGTTCTTTGGCTAGAGTCTTGATTGCTTATGTCTGATATTTCAAGTCCTCCATAGCCCTAAAGATGCATCCACTCAATTACTGGAGCTCTGGCACCTTGTCTAGATGAGTTGAAGATTGCTCCACTAAATTGTGCAGATAATCTGTGAATGACTTCTGCATGTTGAATACTCCAACTATTGCTTTGCCTTGACCGCTGGTTTGCGATTCCACATGAATTCCTAAGAGGAGTTTAAAATCCTTACTCTGTTCCTCTTGCACTTTAACATCTATTTGTTGTAATCCGGTCTCAGCCTGAATGATCATCTTGATTTTGAACTCCAGACTTTGGAGCCATTCGATCAAGGGCTTGTTAGCCTTCTGTAAGATCTTAGCTTTTAGGGCCTCCTTAGTCCTCACCTTTACTGCCACATGCAAAATGACTATGATTTCTTGGCATCTTACTCTTTCTGCAGTGAGAGTGTGTAAATTCTTCTCAATGTTTCTCTTCTTTGTTTATAGCCTTAGAAGAGTGTTACCTAACTGTTCAATGATTTCCAGAACTTCTGACTCGAGCCTCTCGATCCACCTCTTACCAATATGCACATAATGTCGATCCTCTTGCAACTTAGCAAGAATAGCTTGGTTCTCGGTAGCACTGGGATCAAAAGAAGTTTGGGTACTGGGAACACTCACAATAGGAGTTAGTAGCTTTCTGATGAAATCAGGTAGCTGGGCCACTTCTACCTTAAGTTGAATTTTGGAAGTCTTAAGATCTTCCAGCTCTTCCTCCATTAGTACATTAGTGGACTTCCACCAGTCCACCTTGGTATCATGTCGAGCCAATCCCATGTTGAATGACTACAATTGAAAGTACAAGGCTGCCAGATCTTTGAGTCTGCCCTCTTTAGTGGGCTTGGCTACCTCCATGGTGAAATTCCCTGTCTCAGAATCATGACCCAGAGTATACATTGTCTTCACACTCTTCTGCTTTCTTGTGGTAGCCTTGGGCTGAAAGGCCTGTGATAGAGCATCTTTGCTGGGAATTTATTCTCCCACTCTCTTCCTTTTGTGCTTTAGAGTGTTTTCTATCCATGAATCTATGTTGGTAACTTTGTTGGCAGAGACCAACTCTTTGATGAACAACTTCCTTATGAGTAGGAGTAACCTTAGGGCAGGAAGTGAATGGATTCACCGAAGTAGGTGAAGAGGAGATTAATTTTACCACTTGAGCAGCCTCCTGTTGCTCCCCACCTCTCTTATCCAACTCCATAGAGGTACTAGGGCTATCCTCTCCAACTTCAACTATAACAGGGGATGCCCTCTTTGGAGTTTCTTGGGTCAAAGTATCTACAACAATAGCACTAATCGGCGGTTTAGACTCTATAGCTTTAGAAAGATGAGCTTTAGACTTAAGTTGGTCTTTTGGTACTACTTCTTCTATGACTCCAATATCTGGAAGGGACCCTCTCCGTAGGTCTTCTCTAAGAGAGAAGCTTTCTCAGGAGGTTCATCGCCTCCTCCCGATGGTTGAATCGATCCTTTTGCAAATGTGGAGATTGTTGCTAATGAAGTGGTTGCGGCACCAGAAGTTGCCTTTGCCAGATTTTTATGAGTGGGAGGTTTCCTTTCTGACCTCTTCCTTTGGCCTGCAGTCCACTCAACCCATTGAACTATTCTTTTGTAAATCCCCCCCATCAGAGCTTGCAAGTCACTTACTACTTGGTCTAGAATAGGCCATGAGCTCATAGGGGTGGATTTTATCTTCTTCAAGTATGTATCATCATACATATGATTGCCATCATCTTCTAGCCCTTCTACTACAATGTTAACATTGAACTCTTTGATTTGTTCAATGGTTGACCGGGCATACAATCTTTCCCTGCTCTCTAAGTCATCTTTGCAGTTGGCCAAATAGTCTTCAATATTAGGTACATGGTGAATGGCCCAACTCATCTATAAGACATCTCTAGCATAGTTAACTAGATCATATTGTGGCCTTAGAACATCATATGTTTCTAGAGAGAACCTCTTTGAGAATGTTTTAAGAACATTCTTCGCCTCCGACCGGGACGCACAACTATAAGCTCTGATGGTCATCAAGAACTCGTAGCCTTTCTTCTTTGCCTTTGAATAGATTAGGTTCACCTGGAGTGCTTGCCTCATTACCTTGATCAGCATGATCATGTCAGTAGGGTATCTAGGTAGCTTCAAAGGAAAGTCACTGAAACCTGCAAGAAGAAGATATGAGAAATCTCCGAACTGAATAAAATAACATCCGAATTGGCTTATAAAAGCCATGGCTTCAGGAGAAAATCTCCTTTCTGGACAACCTTGTAGCTCCCTGCACAGTCTCATTGTAAAGGTGTCAGTAACTATGAGATAACCAACATAACTATTTTGTAGTTGCAAAGAAGGGAAAAACTCATAGCTTTTTACATCATCCAGGAATTCCTCTAACCTAGGAAGCCCAGGCCAGATTTGAATTGTAGCTAAAATATACAAGAGGATAGAGGACTTGTAGAATTCATTCTGGAACTTGGCCCTATTTAGGGCATCCAAGAGATTCTCACTCACCATAAGGGCCCAGTCAATGAAATGATGCTGAGAATAGATTATCTGAACCAGGAAGAAATGTTGTTCAACAAAATTAAGAGCTTTTCTCTCACCTTTAATCCTGTGAAGCAATACCAGGATGTCCACAATCTCTTGCTTCATATTTGTGCCAAATAATGTTTTGGGCAACTTGCCCTTGGCGCTCTTGGGTTCTTGAAACCATGACTTCATAATCTCTCTTTTCCATACCAGTCTCTTTGCTGAGTATTCAAAGACCGCCCGACTATAAGTCATTTCAGAGTATTCTGCTTGCTTTGAGATACAAAGGGAATTCTGGATAGACTCTCTATCAATAGAGAGGAGCACCGTGTTGTTAGGTAGGAGAATTTTCTTGGTGTCTGAGTTGTATCTAGCTATACATTCCCAGACCAATTGAAGAGCTTTGACGGCTATAGGAAAACTGGCAGCTTCAACTAACCCACTCTCTTTTAGCTTCTTTGTGATAGGATGCATCTGCTCCGCTCTCAATCTATTCTGGAAGTTCTTCTTGTTGAAGAACTTTAGTGAGTTATCTGAGATTTTGTGCCACTCGGAGATAATGTCGTTCGTTCCGTCAAATCCCACAAATATAGAATCCATGTGAGTATGATTCAACCTAGAGATTTGAATTTCTCTTCAGGATACAGAGACAATGAGAAACTAGTCTTAGCTACTTTGAATTCAAACGATTTGGTGAACATTGGTGGTTCCAGTTCGAAAACTCCAACTAATTTTATACTTTTGAATTCTTACCATTTAACAGTCGACTTCCTGTGCCACATGAATGAAGAGACCCCTACATTAATGAAAAAGTCCATTACAAAGTAAAATGACCTTATTTGAATTAATTACTTTGCTTTACATGCCGTTAGAAAACATTTTTTTACTTTAGTAACCATAACAGTAACTTTCTTGAAGCGGCGGAAAATTCCTTTTCCGCTTCTCCTTTGGGTGGAAAAATACTTTTGGAGTGCTCTCTGTCTGAAAATATGCCAAAGGAGAATTCTGGCCTATAGGGGTGCCAAAATGATATATATTGATTCCATTGGCCTTTTTATATGCTGGACCTCTTATGGGATGAATTATATTTCAAAACTTCTTCACCTTGATAGTTTGGCGGAAAACGCATCTCGCGAGTCAAAACCCGCCTGTAGGAGCAGAGGAGAAGCCATTTTTTTCTTTTTCACCTATGGAAAATTCCATGAAATTTTCTTTGCTTGATCATTTCTTTTGTTTCCCATAGGTTTGATATGAGTGCTCAAAGATTTCTTATTCCTGATTTCCTGATTTTCTATCTTTATTTACCTCTGATATTCTTAAGTCTGTCAATTGCAAAAAGTGCACTCCACATGTGATTTTCTGCCATGGAGAAGCTAAAAATTGATTTCCTACCGATGCTACTACTTGAAGATATGAGGCAAAGTATTTCATCTACATGTGATTTTGAGGTTAGAATCTTTTAAAACACGGCCTTTACCGGATTGGGGACTTAACCTACCCAGTAAAAACATGATTTCAGACCTAGAATTCACCTGTCTTAGGAAGGAGAAGTCAAGTTAGGGAAATCTGATAAAGGCCTTCTATCCTAAGGGGATTTCTAGACTTAGACTCTGGACTTGTATGACACTTCCATGACTACTACTACACATAAAACATCCATTTTGTCTTGAGGTATAAAGACCAAAAGTGGGGCAACAACTGGATCTATCTTGGGACTTGGACATTCACATGTCTAAGCAAGGAACTCAAATATCTAGTTTTGCAAAGCTCAAAAAAAGGTGGCTCACAACACAACTAAAGCAAGACGCAGAAAGGAAAGCAGAAAGGAAACCTAACTAGGAAAACAAAAATAGGAACTAAACATAACTATTGTACAACACAGGGGTTACCTACTTTCAATTTAGATCTAATAGAGCTTCAAATCTTGACCATTATACGTTAGGGGTAGTGCCTCACCATCTGGATAAGTCGATTTGAAAGAATTTTTATCGAACGCCTGATGGATTTTGAAAGGTCCTTTCCACAGTTTTTCAAATTTCCCATGCATGCCTTTGGGTGCCCTACGCTTGTCCCACAATAGCACCATGTCTCCCTCCATAAATTTCTGGGGCCTACTCTTTTTATCAAACAAGTTCTTTACATGCATCTGATGACGTGTGATATGATCAACCATTTTCTCCCTCTCTTCTTCCAATTTGCTCAGGTACTGGATTCTCTTCTCTAAACTATCTTCATTTATGCCATCTTCTACTACTGTCCTCAATTTGCAAGTTGCTGATTCCAATGGCAATGGGAGACTAGCTTCTACCCCGTAGACTAGTTCAAAAGGAGATATGCCAATGGCTCTTTTGGGGGTCACTCTATCTGCACAGAGGGCTTCATAGATATTTTTATGCCAACCTTTCTGGTTTTCTGCCACGAGATTTTTCATGATGTTCACCAAATTTTTGTTGCTAGACTCCGCTTGGCCGTTCCCTTGAGGGAAATAATTAGAAGAATGGCTAATCATGATGTCATACTCAAAACAAAATTCGGTAATTTCTTGAGAAGAAAAGTATGTGGCATTATCCATAACCAACTTAATAGGTACACCAAATCTTACCAGAATATTTTCTTTGATAAACTCACATACTACCTCTCAAGTGGTCCTTTTGGTTTCCTTGGCTTCCACCCATTTCGTGAAGTAGTCAATTGTAGTAATTATGTAAGTATGGCCTACACTAGATGTAGGGCTTATAGTACTGATAAAATCATGTCCCCACTGATGGAATGTCCCTTCAATTATCACTCTTCTGAGGGGTAATGTTGCTAACTGTGGCTTCCCAGTAAACATCTTGCCACCCACTGGTATGCATCTTTAAACATTCCCGGCCAGTAATAACATTGTCCCAAAATATTGAATGTAGTGACTGATGAGGAGAAGTGTTCTCAGCAGGCTTCATCATGAAAAACCTTTAACAACTTTTCTTGCTGTTGTTTGTCGATACATTGGAGGAATGTTCCATATATGGATCTTTTATATAGTCTATCCTCCTAGATTACATACTTAGAAGCCTTCAGTTTTAGGTCTCTCTTTTTCTGTGAAGTTAATCCTTTAGGACATTCACCATAGGTCAAGAAATACACAATGTTTTGAAACCATGGGTCTTGCATACTTACCGCCAAAACCAACTATGTAGCTTTTGGGTCTTTGTCTGCTTGATTTTCTGCCATTGCCTTTCACAAGGCATTCCCTCTTACCAACTTGGTGGGCTTGATCTCTATGTCATATTCTTGGGTTTTAGCTACCCATGCTCTTGGGTTGCTACACCCCACATCTTGTTGAGTCAAAACACTCTTCACTGTGACATCAGGCACATACACAAGAGAGTGGGAATGTAGAATATAAAACCTGAAATTCTTAAGAGACTTTAACACCACAAAAGTATTATTTTCAGTCTGAGAATATCTCAGCTCATGGTTCTTTAGAGGTGTACTCATAAAGGGGATGGGGGCTTGAATTCCCTCTTCGTTCTCTTGCATTAGAATGGCTGATAGAGTATGTTCAGAAGAATAACAGTAAATTACAAAATCTTTCTTATAATCTGGGTGACATAACACTGGGGCATTAGCTATGGAATCCTTGATGCTTTTGAAAGCTTTCTTACCAGGGTCATTCCACTTGAAATTCACATTCCCCTTCATCATATCAACAATGTGTTTAGTAATTTCAGAGAAATTAGGGACAAATCTCCTGAGGAAGTTGACTTGACTGAAAAAGGACTTCACTCCCATTTTATTTACCGGTAAACTCAGTTGCTGAATAGCTCTCACCTTTTCTGGATCTATCCTTATACCTTCTTGGGAGACAATGTGACCCAATAGTTTTCCTTCAGTTACACAAAACACTGATTTCTTGGGATTCAATGAAATCCTGTCCTCCCAACACCTTTGCAATACTCTTCTTAGATCATTTATATGATCTACTCTCTTTTTAGAGAACACAATAAGATCATCCAGATACATACCAATGATTTTGTTCTTCATATAACTAAAAGAAAGATCCATACCTCTCTAAAAAGTAGCTCCGACATTGATCAATCTGAATGACATTCTATGATATGCGAAGGTCCCCCACGGAGTAGTGAAAGTCATTTTATGCTGATCTTCTTTCTCAACTTCTATATGATTATACCCTGAGAAGCTATCTAACATAGACATCATTTTGGCTCCAGCCACAATTTGCAAGAGATGATCCATGTTGGGAAGGGCGTAGTTGTCTTTCAAATAAGATTGATTTAGATTTATAAAGTCAATACAGATCCTTATTTCTCCATTCTTCTTCCTCACAGGCACTATGTTTACAACCCAAGTAGGTTGATGGATGGGATATATGATCTTTGCTTTGAGCATTTTATCAACTTCCCTGAATATGGCATCGGCAACTTTGGGGTTGTAGTTCCTTTGCTTCTACCTGAACTGAGTAGCCTCGGGTTTTAAGGGAATCTGATGTTTGAATTTCCCATTCATAAAACTTTTCAAATATTCATAGCTCCAGGCAAAAAATGTCTGAGTATTCTTGAAAAAGATTCTTGGCCTCATTCCTTTCTTCTTCAGTACAACACTTCCCGATATTGATCATCTTGGGTCTTTCTCAGTTCCAATATTCATTCCTTCATATTTACCAGTGGTAGGCCCTATTTTGATTCTTTTCTTCTTCACAAACATTTCATGTCTATTGAAGAGTTTTTCAAGAGTGACCAGATGGGGCGGGATGATATTACCTTGTGATTGAATAACATCCGAATTATCTTTCTTTAGCTTGTCTTGGTAGTTTCCTTTACGGTTGCCACAAACATCTTTATGGAAGTCACCACCACTCTCTAGAAAGAGAAGGAGATTTTTGTCATCTTCAAAAACTTGCCAATCTTCCACGTTATTGGGCACAGATGGTCGATATATAACCTCCACTTGGTATTTTTTATCTTTGAATTCTGGATGGGGAAGTAGTAATGAAGCTGAGACAACCAAAGAGTCTGCTTTGGAATTCAACTCTCTTGGCACATATTCAATAAAAAAAGCATCTAATGTTTCTATTTTGTCCCATACTCTATTTCTGTAGTTCTTCAACCTATGATTCTTTATAGAGTACTAATTCTTCACTTTTCATACAATTAGTTCAGCATCACCACGAGCTCTCAGAATTTTCACACCTCTTTCCTTTGCTGTGATAATCCCTAATAGAAGGGCTTCATACTCGGCAGTGTTTTTGGTGTTCCTAAACTCTAATTTGTAAGCCAAGGGCTCACATACTCCATCTGGTGATATCAAAACCACACCTGCACTGGATCCTGAAAACGCACAACTACCATCAAATTCAAGAGTCCATATCTATGGTGGTATTTCTTTGGCGGAAAATTGCTTTTCCTCTTCGGCGGTTTTCATTTATTTCTCAGGTTCATCGGTGAACAACATATAATTTCCAAAATCCAATTCTTGATACAAGATTTGAGCTTTAGGGTCATCAGATTTCAAAATTATAGACTTATCCTTTTCTTCAGGAAACAGTTTAATCTTTTTAATACCTACTGGGATTAAGGCTTGGGACCAATCTAGCTTTATCTCCCCTCCAAGGTCTCTACAAAAACTCCTTCTTAACAACAACCCGTAGCTAGCAGGTATATCAACAACAAGGATCATTATCAACATGTTCTTTTCAGGATGTGCTGCTAAAGCCACTTGAGAATCTTTAATTTGGCCAACCAGGAGTACTTTCTTGGAATCCATAGAGTCACACCTACCATGATCTTTAGTGAGAGTAAGTCCTAAAGCTTTGGCCACAGTTGATGGCATTACATTGTCCGAGGCTCTGGAATCTATTATACAATTGCTCAACCTGCAACCGTTAATATATAAAGACACATAGAATGGGTCAGGCTTTTGGCCTGGGAAGGTGGCTAAAATGGATGATTCCCTTTGTTCAACTGGGTCTGAAAGTAAAGACTCATTCTCTATAGTAGTCATGATGTTTTGATTTAACTCTTGGCTTCCTCCTTTACAATAATCGACTAGCTTTTGTAGCTCAATAGGATTAGACTTAAGATAGTCTATGGGAGAAATCTGAATTCTGGAATCTCTACAGAATTGAATAATGTCAAAAGAGTTTTGTTCTTTACCTGGTTGCGGAATCCTCAAACCTTGATTGGGCTCCTTTGAATTGGAAGTAGATGCCTCATTATTTTTTAGGTAGTGGCGAGCTAGGGCCTTTATCTTTTTGACTCTGGGTCAGGACCGTATAAGAGGTTACATCTATGGTGGCATAACATGTTGCTTCTTGCTCTGAATCTGATTCATACTCTAAATATAAGTTTTCTGAGTCGCCATGTGAGTATGAATCTGGTTAAGTTCCACACACTCCAGCATTCCACTCATCGGTCTGATGCATTTTCCAAGCATGAGCTACATCAGGGTAGCTTTCCCCATCATGATCTATGGTTAAGTGGAAGGCACACATGTTCCCTCTTTTAGGAGGAGCCTCTATAGCTAGTCTCTGTGGTGGAGGAGTTAACTGTAACATTTTTCCTTCAACATTCCTTCTGTCGTTATATCTTCCAGGCTGCTCTTGAAAGTTTCACTAGTAGGGATTATTGAATCTGCGAAGTTGTCTCTTGAAGGCAGTGAATTCATTAGACAATTTTTGGATCATCTCATCAGATGATGTAGTATTGCTACAACTAGCTCTAGACTGTATCTCTCTTTTCCATTTCCTAGATGAAATCATGTGGTCTTCAAGTTCTGCAACATTTCTCTGTATGGCATCCAAATTTTCAAGGTTCATTCTCCTTAGATCATAATTGATTTCTGGTGGCATAGCACTTATGAAGAAAGTTTTCAAATTTCCTGTCGTAGGCCTGTCAGCCGCTAGGATACGATTTACCAGCTTGTTAAATTTAGCTATAAAATCTCTCATACTGATCAACGACTCTTTCTTGATAGAAGTCAATTGAGTCAACAAAGCATGCTCATCTTCAGTAGTCTTAAATCTTGTTTTGAAGGTGGCCCTCATAGTAGGCCAATTGGGTATAGAAGAATCAGGTAAATGATGAAACTAATCAGTGGCACCTTCGACGAGAGTCTCAATGAATAATCTGACGGCCACATCTTCTTCTCAAACTACTAGAATGTTAACTGAAGTGAAGAATGTGACAATATGCTCCTCTGTAGATATTTTCCCGTCTCCAAAATATTTGGGAAAGTTCTTTCTAGAGCCCATAGGGAGAGGATTATATGCTACTAGTTGCAGGGGCCCGACTGCAGTGGCCCAAGGGAGTGCCATAGCTACTTGGGGTAAGTAGGGTGTTAGATTGACGATGGGAGGGGAAACTACTCCGTGCAATGTCAAAACTTGGCAAGTGGTGGATAACTGGGTGGTTTGTTTAGGAGGTGAAGAAGGTATTCTTTGGCTCCTTACAGTTCTATTTCCCCGACGGGGTACTTCTAAAAGAGAAAAATTAATGTTCGCAAGCCTCTCAAAGACCGGGTCTATGCTACCTTCTTTCCTGGTACTTCTGAGAAATATTTTAGGCTCCATATTTTTGCCTAGTGCTATGGCCTAACTTCATGCTCTTGCCTTCTTATATTTCTTCTCTGTTTGGCTATCTCAAGTGCTTTAACTCTAGCTTCTTCCAGTTCAAGCACTTGACTGGCGTTTCTATAGTGTTCAGTGCTTCTTCTGTATCTCCAGAAAAAAGTATTTAATGAGGAAATGAGATCCTCTTGATCATCTTGGAATCCAAGGTTAGGTGGGAGAACAGGGATTATATTTTCATGGGGAAGCACCATCTTTCCTCATTGTATGCTTCTGGTATAACGAGTGTTTGTATTTCCCAGTAGAGTCGCCAAAAATCTATTGGTAAATAGATTGTTCTTTTGAATGTAACTCTAAAAATGCCCAAAAATGTTTAAGAACAATTAAATACAACAGTTGGGAAATAGTTACTTGAAAACCTATTTTCCCTCTGAATTGGAAGGTACAACTCCCTTATATGAATAATATTCAATGCATTTTAATCTTTCCTAATCTAACATGGGTATGCTCTTAACCCGAGCGTAGGAGAGGTAGACCAAGCTAAGTCTAGACAAAAAATAGCTCAGGCAAAGTAAATACAATTATAGATCTAGCCAATTTTGAGACCTTATCAATCAAATTAACTCGCAAAACTGGTGATGCATGGATGGTTACTAAAAATGCAGATGCAAGACTGAAGGTTAACAATGTAATGATATGAGTCAATCTATATCATAAGAACATTCCCAAAATTAGAATAGCAACTAATTTTCCCCTTAATTAGCTATATAAAATCATAATATAGAATTCTAGTTCAAATACATATTATGAATCTAACTCAAAAGAGACGTTTGAATTCAATAGAAAGATAAATGAAGTGAAATGGAACAGTTAAAGAAATGGCATTCAGACATACACAATTGACTCAACAACAATGCTATCTCTCACACCAAAATTTAGCTGACCCTTGTATTGATTTTGGGATTCATACATATAGAGTTCCCGATTGAATCGTTACAAAAAGGGGTAATCAAAATGGTTCAACTTCCCCAACCAGAAATGATAACCAAAGGTTTATCCGTTAAAAAGCTAACAAAAATGGAAAAAGGGGGGAATACATCTATGATTCAGTTTCCTTCCCCTTATCTAATTTGGCCCTATGGGCGATTACTGCAGTGATGACTTGGATGAGCTCTTCGTGCCTATTGACGTGGACATTGGTGTAACGGACGAGCCATTTGGAATGTTCTTTGGCTAGAGTCTTGATTGGTTCTGTCTGATCTTTCTAGTCCTCCATAGCCCTAAAGATGCATCCACTCAATTGTTGGAGCTGTGGCACCTTGTCTAGATGAGTTGAAGACTACTCTGCTAAATTGCGTAGATAATTTGTGAATGACTTCTGCATGTTGACTACTCCAACTATTGCTTTGCCTTGACTGGTGGTTTGCGATTCTGCATGAAGTCCTAAGAGGAGTTTAAAATCCTTACTCTATTTCTCTTGCACTTTAACATCTGTTTGTTGTAATTTGGTCTCGGCCTGAATGATCATCTCAATATTGAACTCCAGAGTTTAGAGCCATTCGATCAAGGGCTCATCACCCTTCTGTAAGATCTTAGCTTTTATGGCCTCCTTAGTCTTCACCTTTACTGCCACATGAAACATGACTATGCATTCTTGGCATCTTACTCTTTCTGCAGTGAGAGTCTGTAAATTCTTCTCAATGTTTCTCTTCTCTGTTTCTAGCCTTAGAAGAGCGTTACCTAACTGTTCAATGATTGCCAGACCTTCTGACTTGAGCCTCTTGATCCACCTCATACCAATCTGCCCATAATGTTGATCCTCTTGAAACTTAGTGAGAATAGCTTGGTTCTTGGGAGCACTGGGATCAAAGGAAGTTTGGGTACTGGGAACACTCGCAATAGAAGTTAGGAGCTGTTTGATGAAATCAGCTAGCTGGGCCACTTCTGCCTTAAGCTAAATTTTGGAAGTCTTAAGATCTTCCAGCTCTTCCTCTATTACTACATTAGTGGAATTCCACTAGTCCACCTTGGTATCATGTCGAGCCAATCCCATGTTGAATGACTGCAACTGAAAGTTCGAGGCCACTAGATCTTTGAGTTTGCCCTCTTTAGTGGGCTTGGCTACCTCCATGGTGAAATCCCCTGTCTCAGGATCATGACCCAGAGTAGACATTGTCTTCACAATCTTCTACTTGCTTGTGGTAGCCTTGGGCTGAAAGTCCTATGATAGAACATCTTTGCTGGGAATTGCTTCTCCCACTCTCTTCCTTTTGTGCTCTAGAGTGTTTGCTATCCATGACTCTGTGCTGGTAACTTTGTTGGAAGAGACCAACTCTTTGATGAATAGCTTCCTTATGAGTGGGGGAGTAACTTTAGGGTGGGAAGAAAATGGATTCACTGAAGTAGGGGAAGAGGAGATTAATTTTACAACTTCAACAACCTCTTATTTCTCCCCACCTCTCTTATCTGACTCCGTAGAGGTACTAGGGCTATCCTCTCCAAATTTAACTATAACAGGGGATGCCCTCTTTGGAGTTTCTTGGGTCGAAGTCTTGGCCAAAGTATCTACAAAAATAGTACTAATCGGTTGTTTGGACTCTGTAGCTTTAGAAAGCTCAGCTGTAGACTTAATTTGGTCTATCGGGACTGCTTCTTCTGTGACTCCAATATCTAGAAGAGGACCCTCTCCGCAGGTCTTCTCTAAGAGAGAAGCTTTCTAAGGAGGTTCATTGCCTCCTCCTAATGGCTAAATTGAGCCTTTTGCAACTGTGGAGATTGTTGCTGATGAAGTGGTTGTGGCACCATAATTTGCCTTCACCAGAGTTCGCTGAGCAGGAGGTTTCCTTACTGACCTCTTCCTTTGGCCTGCAGTCCACTCAACCCATTGAACTATTCTTTTGTAAATCCCCCCCGTCAGAGCCTACAAGTCACTTACTGCTTGGTCTAGCATAGGCTTTGAGCTGATAGGGGTGGATTTTATCTTCTCCAAGTATGTGTCATCATACAAATGATTTCCATCATCTTCTAGCCCTTCTACTGCAATGTTAACATCGAACTCTTTGATTTGTTCAATGGTTAACCAGTCATACAATCTTTCCCTGCTCTCCAAGTCATCTTTGCAGTTGGCCCAATAGTCTTCAATATTAGGTACATGGGGAATGGCCTGAATCATCTATAAGACATCTCTAGCATAGTTAACTAGATCATATTGTGGCCTTAGAACGTCATATGTTTCCAGAGAGAACCTATTTGAGAATATTTTAAGAACATTCTTTGCCTCCAACCGGGATGCACAACTATAAGCTCTGATGGTCATTGAGAACTCGTAGCCTTTCTTCTTTGCCTTTGAATAGATCAGGTTCACCTGGAGTTCTTGCCTCATTACCTTGATCAGCAGGATCATGTCAGTAGGGTATCTAGGTAGCTTCAAAGGAAAGTCACTGAAACCTGCAAGAAGAAGATATGAGAAATCTCTAAACTGAATAAAATAACAGCCAAATTGGCTTATAAAATCCATGGCTTCAGGAGAAAATATCCTTTCTGGACAACCTTGTAGCTCTCTGCACAGTCTCATTGTAAAGGCGTCCTTAACTATGAGATAACTAGCATAACTATTTTGTAGTTGCAAAGAAGGGAAAAACTCATAGATTTTTACATCATCTGGGAATTTCTCTAACCTAGGAAGCCCAGGCCAGATTTGAATCATAGCTATAATATACAAGAGGACAGAGGACATGTAGAATTCATTCTGGAACTTGGCCCTATTTAGGGCGTCCGATAGATTCTCACTCACCATAAGGGCCCAATCAATGAAATGATGCTAAGAACAGATTATCTGAACCAGGAGGAAATGATGTTCAACAAAATTAAGAGCTTCGCTCTCACCTCTAATCCTGTGAAGCAATACCAGGATTTCCATGATCTCTGGCTTCAGATTTGTGCCAAATAATGTTTTGGCAACTTTCCCTTGGCGCTCTTGGGTTCTTTAAACCATGACTTCATAATCTCTCTTTTCCATACCGGTGTCTTTGCTAAGTATTCAAACACTGCCAAACTATAATTCATTTAAGAGTATTCCTCTTGCTCTAGGATACAGAGGGAATTCTGGACAGACTCTCTATCAATAGAGAGGAGCACCGTGTTGTCAGGTAGGAGAATTTTCTTGGTTTCTGGGTTGTATCTGGCTATACATTCCTGAACCAATTCAGGAGCTTGGACGGCTACAGGAAAACCAGTGGCTTCAACTAACCCACTCTCTTTTAGCTTCTCTTTGATAGGATGCATCTTCTCCACTCTTAATCTGTTCTAGAAGTTCTGCATGTTGAAGAACTTCAGTGAGGTATCTGATATTTTGTGCCACTCAGAGATAATGCTGTTCATTCTGTCGAATACCACAAATCTAGAAGCCATGTGAGTATGATTCAACCTGGAGATTCAAATTTCTCTTTGGGATACAGAGACAATGAGCAACTAGTCTTAGCTACTTCAAATTCAAATGATTTGGTGAACAATGGTGGTTCCAGTTCAAAAAATCCAACTAATTTTATACTTTTGAATTCTTACTGTTTAACGGCCAACTTCCTGTGCCACATGAATGAAGAGACCCCTACATTAATGAACAAGTCTATTACAAAGTAAAACGACCTTATTTGAATTAATTAATTTTCTTTACATGTCGTTAGAAAATATTTTTTTACTTTAGTAACCATAACGGTAACTTTCTTGAAGCGGCAGAAAATTCCTTTTCCGCTTCTCCTTTGGGCGGAAAAATACTTTTGGAGTGCTCTCTATCTGAAAATCCGCCGAAGGAGAATTCTGGCCTATAGGGGTGCCAAAATGGTATATATTTATTCCATTGGCCTTTTTATATGCGGGACCTCTTATGGGATGAATTATATTTCAAAACTTCTTCACCTTGATAGTTTGGCAGAAAATGCATCTCGCGAGTCAAAACCCGCCTGTAGGAGCAGAGGAGGAGCCATTTTCTGCTTTTCTGCCTATGGAAAATTCCATGAAACTTTCTTCGCTTGATCGTTTCTTTTATTTCCCATAGGTTTGATATGAGTGCTCAAAGCTTTCTTGTTCCTGATTTCTTGATTTTCCATCTTTATTTACCTCTGATATTCTTAAGTCTATCAATTGCAGAAAGTGCACTCCACATGTGATTTTCTGCCATGGAGAAGCTAAAACTTGATTTCTTGCCGATGCTGCTACTTGAAGATATGAGGCAAAGTATTTCATCTACATGTGATTTTGAGGTTAGAATCTTTTAAAACACGGCCTTTACTGGATTGGGGACTTAACCTACCCGATAAAAACATGATTTTAGACCTAGAATTCACCCATCTTAGGAAGGAGAAGTCAAGTTAGGGAAATCCGATAAAGGCCTTCTATCCTAAGTGGATTTCTAGACTTAGAATCCAGACTTGTATGACACTTCCATGACTACTACTACACATAAAACATCCATTTTGTCTTGAGGTATAAAGACCAAAAGTGGGGCAACACAATCTAAGTATGTGAAGGAGATATTTAAGACCTTCAAGATGGAAGATTGCAAACTAGTAAGCACCCCCATGATAACAGGGTGCAAGCTTTCTAAAGATGATGGTTCCACAGTAGTTGACAAGAACCTATACAAGTCTATGATTGGAAAACTCATATATCTCACTCAATCTAGACTTGACATTTCTAATGTAGTTGGCATTGTTGGAAGATTTGTAGCTGAACCCAAGCAAAATCATCTAATGGCAATAAAAAGAATATTCAAATACCTAAAGGGAACTATAGACTATGGTTTATGATATCCTAACTTAGAAAACATACAACTTCATCTGTATATAGATGCAGATTGGGTAGGTTGTGTTGATGACAGAAAGAGCACATCAGGAGGAGCAGTATTTATTGGAGACAGGTTGGTCACTTGGACAAGTAAAAATCAAAACTGTATCTCTCAGTCAACAACAGTAGCTGAGTATGTTGCAGCAACATTGAATTTTTCAACAATGGTTTGGATCAAACAGATGATTAAGGACTTTGGTATTCAGATTGATTATCCTATTTTTATTCACTGTGACAACACTAGTACTATCAATATGTCAAAGAACCCTATGATGCATGCAAAGAAAAAACACATTGAGATCAAATACCACTTCCTAAGAGAAAAAGTTGCAAACAAAGAAGTAAAGCTGGATTATGTAAGCACTAAAGAACAACTAGAAGATATTTTTACAAAACCTCTATCAAAAGATACTTTTGAGTATCTTAGGGAGAAGTTGGGAGTAATTCCCTTTCCTGAGTCTAATTATAACTTGCAGCAAGAATATCAGTCCTTTGTGACTGATGAATGATTGACTACTCTACTTCTAGAGTAGTACCTGTGCTTAATGGTTTTTAACACCCTTTGTCATTGATGTCAAAGGGGGAGTATTAGTAAGGGGGAGCATATACTCTGGGGGAGTATACAAAGCAGCAACAGTGAAGAGGAACCTTTGGTGAGGATATTGAGAAGATTGTAAAAAGAAGGAAGACACTTTGAGTTGATGATATCATATGTTGCCATCAATGTCAAAGGGGGAAATTGTTGGAGATTTGCTTCTATGCAAATAATTGATTGTATGTTTTCCATTGATGACAACATATAATATACAACATGTATCCTATATGCAAATATTAGTACAGATTGTTTGGAGCTATGCATGCTTATTTCCATGGTGTATACATGTTCTAGTTGCTATGTGCATTCACGCCGAGTCAGATATGCAGTTTCAGTTGAGTTATGATTAATCAGTTATGGCAGTTACAGTTTGTGGAGTTTATCTGTTAAGGAGCTGACATAAATACAATTTTTCTTGAGTTGCACCTATCTTCAAGATATGTGTGTTTGTATTCATGTTTAGTTATGAGTTAAAGATAATTATCCAAAGGCGCTAAACGTGTGTCAACAAAATCTTGATGTTAGAGTTAATTTGGTGAAGCCAACTTTGTGAAGTGTCACATCTATTCATTTTGAGTTGCGTGGTATTAATATTTATTGTGTGCTAGGTTGAGCTAACAAGGAAGTTGATGAAGTGTTTCCAGATACCTTCATGACCTTATCCTTGGTGAAGATACATATAATAGTTCAGATATGTTCACTAAGTGTCAAAAATGTTGTGAAGAAGAAAAGACAGGGAAAAGCAGAAAATCAGAAAGAATAAGTTGAAGATCTATGTGAAGAAACTAAAGTTGATTGCAATTCATTGGAACTGATCAAGATAGCAGGTCTAATCAAATAGTTCATTTACTAGATACAGTGTATATCTGTTATACTGAAGGTTGTAGGCTTCACCATCTTAGCAGTGAGCTATTGGACAGTGAGTCCTCACCCTTAACAGGGTTATCTATAAAAGACTCCTAATAGGGTCCGACCTTTAACCAGGTCTCTATACTTCTTGCATTGTAAAGATCAACTCCTAACAGGGTTGTAATATCTTCTAACAGGGATCATTATAAAATAGTGCAGTTATTTGTGGGTGCTAATTCCCACCGGGGTTTTTGCCTATTTGGTTTCCCTGTAATCAAATTGTTGATTACTCTATTGTGTTATCTGAATGTGCATTTACTTTATATAAAATTACATTAAAGAAAGAGAAAAGAATTAAATTGACTGATAACTGATTCACCCCCCCTCTCAGTTATCCTTGGGACTATTCCAACATAAAGTATAATCTATTGAGAATTGCATAGTTAAATAACACAGGTCACTGACTGGAATTTTAACATGGAAGAGTGAAAGTTTTTTATAAGAAGGAAAATATGATTGCTACTAGAGAAAAATCTTAAGGTAATTTATTTTATCTTGATACTTGTATGAAGAGTTACATGTATGCTAAAGTTGAGGATGTATGGTTATGACACAAAAGTCTTTATCAAGTTTATTTTGACAACTTGATCAAAGTCAGTAAAAAGAATAGAGTAAGAGGATTACACAAGGAATTTTGGATTTAGTTCATATTGATTTATGTGGACCCATGAGAACTCAAAGTTACAATGGAGATAAATATTTTATTCTATTTGTGGATGATTATTCTAGAATGATGTCTGTAATGTTTTTAAAATAAAAATCTGATGCATTCCAAATGTTTAAGTGGAATAATGCCCGAGTTGAGAAAGAAAATAGAAGACAACTGAAATGTCTGAAGTCTGATAGAGGAGGTGAGTTTGCATTTGATGAGTTTACATTGTTTTGTAATGAAAATAGAATTAAGAGAGAGATGTCAGCACCGAGTAAACCATAGTAGAATGATATTGTTGAGAGAAGAAATAAATCTATTGTTGATTGTGTTAGGACACTGATGATTGAGAAAGGTATTTCAAAAAACATATGGAGAGAAGCAGTTAGTACAACTATTTACACACTGAATCGAGTACAAATGAAAAAGGTACTAATAGAACACCTTATAAGATATGGTATGATCACAAACCTAATGTTAGTTATTTCAAACTTTTTGGAAGAAGATGTTATATATTGAAAGATTATAGAGAAGGAAAGTTTGATTCTAAAGGGAATGAAGGAATATTCTTGGGATATTATACAAGGAGTAAAGCTTATAAGTGTTTCAATAAAGCTACCAACAAAATGGTGGAAAGTTGATGAGTTTACAGAAAAAAATGATGAAGAAATAAAAAAGGAACCTGAAGACTATGATAAGTTTGTATATGTACAACCTAATGTTCCTGACACCTTACTGAGAGAAAATACCGATGAGGAAGCTAAACAAAATGCTCTAAAACTGAAAGATGTGGATGAAGCACCGAGACCTACCGATCCCTTTTTAGCAAAATGTGTGAGGAGGAACCACTCCCCGAGCAATGTTATTGGAAATAAAGATGCTAGAGTGATGAATAGAAGCAAGGCAAGAGACAATACATGTTTGATATCTTCATTTGAACCAAAGAGAGTTAAAGATGCACTAGATAATGAAGATTTCATGAAAGCAATGAAAGAAGAATTTGATCAGATATAAAAGAACAGTACATGGACTTTAGTATGTAGGCCAAAGGATAAAAATGTTATTGGTAGTAAATGGATTTTTAGAAACAAACTAAATGAGAATGGTGAAGTTATCAGAAATAAATCTAGATTGGTTTGCAAAGGTTATGCACAAGAAGAAGGAATAGATTGTTGGATGATATTAGATTTGGATACTATTTATGTTGTTGATATTCATGTTTTGTCATTGAAGTCAACATATGTTTCTATGGAGAGAACATACTACTTATTTGACTGGAAGAAGTGTACGGACACGGTATGGATGATTTAGAAAAATTGAAGTTAGGGATATGGAAAAACATGAGTGATGACCTTATTTCTAAGGTTTCTTGACTTGAGATTACATAGTGATGATGTTACAGATGATTTAGTAAAAATAGGTTTATGGACTTTGACAGAAATGCTTGACACAACAGGTCTCTGTATTTTGTGTATATCTTACAGATGAAGATGTTTCAGAGTATGCGAGCTTATTGGATGACAGAGGACACATTGAGGAATTTATTTTATTGATCGATAGTTGTGAGAGTACTGGTTATGTCAGCTGTGGCGTGTATTCTGGAGGAGACCTATTTGGTGGCCGACTTCAAACATGTAGCATGTATTATGAATTGTGATCGTGGATTGAGGATCTTGGAGTATAACTGATGGATTGTAATTGATGTTTACTTATTATAGGTACCATGTGTAACTTAGCAAGGGTTTAAACAATTATTTGTATATTGGTAATGTTGAAGACAATTATTCAATTGTGTATTGTCATTGATGTTATACATGTATTTACACTTATGTAGTGATGTTACACAAATGTCTATATTCAGACCGAGCATAGTTAGTGAATTAGAATGATTTGTTCTAGTGTTGATCGAGTTCAATCAGGTATTGAAGAAGTTTAGTGTTGACTGAGTCACTTGGGCATTTGAGTCATGGTCGAGCATTCAGTGGCAGTCGACTAACAATGATTTATATTCTATAATTAATTGGTTATATGAGGCTGACTGAATTGTGATTTATTATTTAGAAGTATATTCAAGCCGACTTGAAAAGGCTCATCATATATATGAAAGGTCAAGTTTGGATTGAATGTGACAAAGTGTGGAAGTGCAAGCAAAAGTGTGAAATTCTGTGATATGAAGAGTGAAGGAAAAATTAGATAGGATAATGCTTGAGTATAGATCACTCAGAGCTGCAATAGAACATCTAATCAACAAGGATCCAGTCATAATCTGAATAGAGATCTGAATCAGCAAAGACAGTTTCTTACACATACAGGTCAATTCATTGTTACTCTCTAACAATTGTAGCAGTGATCTCAAATCTCTTAACAGAGTAGACTTAACAGTCTTTTTGTAAATCCTCTCACAAGGTAGCATTTATATGTTGAAGTGTTGAATACCTCTAACAAGGCCACTCCTCACAGGGTGATTAAATCCTTTAACAGGGTCACACCTAATAGTGTTTTATTGTAACCTTTAATAGGGTTGGCTCCTAATAGGGATCACTTCAGAAGAGTAAAAAACAATAACTAGTTACATTGGTTGTTTTTACCATATTGGGTTTCCACGTTAAATATTGGTGTCACCTATGTATATGCTATTTGATTTATGCTTTATGTTTCTACACTTAATCACTAAAGTATAATTGCATTAGATATTATAAATATTGCTTTGACACTCGAGTTACAGAAGAATATCTTATTTAGCCGAGAAACAGTGTTAAAGTATTTAAGACATCTAAGGGACAAAGGATTTTTTTTGTAGTAACTGATTCACCCCTCCCCTCTTAGTTACTTATCTCATTCCCAACAATTGGTATCAGAGCTTCAAGTGATTTTAGAGAAGGTTTCAAGACCTAAGCTAAAGATCAGAGATGTGTTACAGAAGGGAGATCCCAAAACTAAAAAAAGACAACTTCCTAGCATGGTAAGAGCTAATGAAGCTACATCTATCTCCTATCAGAGATGCTGGTTTGCAATTTTTGCAAATAAAATATGTGGAACCAACAAGGACTATGACTGTGGAACAAATGACGGAATATAAGCTTCATAATATAATGATGATTGATATAGCTTTTTCACTCAGCTACTCAAAATTTGCTGAAGTCAAGGACTTCCCTATAGCCTATGATATGTGGAAGAAATTACAGGACATTCATGGAGGAGATGCAAATGTAAAGAGAGCCAAAGAAGAAAGTCTAAGAGGACAATTTGACCATACAAAAATGAAAGAAGGAGAAGACATTACAAGATACAGTGAAAGAATCAAGAACATTGTGAGTGCCATCAGAGCTGCAGGTGGAATAATTGAAGATACAACAGTGGTCAACAAGGTACTAAGAACTTTACTTCCTATCTATGCTATTAAAGTTTCAGCTATTCAAGAGATGATGTGCAATAAAGATATAACTCTGGATACATTAGTGGGAAGGCTTACAACTTTTGAGCTGGACAACTTTGACAATTACTCTCCTAGATCTAGCAATCTTGAGTCTGCATTCAAAGATAAATTAAACCTTGGTAAGAAGGATAGATACTCAAAAGGGAAGCATATTGAAAGTGAAAGTGATGATGAATCTGATGATGAAGATCTTGAAATCATTGAAGAATTACTTGCAAGAGTTGAAAAGGAAACAAGAAAGAAACTAAAATGGCTAAGATCTGACAGAAGAGGAGAATTCATTTCTAATGAGTTCAATGAATTTTGTAATGAGAAAGGAATCAAAAGAATGATATCTTCCCCTGGTACACCACAACAAAATGGAATAGTAGAAAGAAGAAACAAATCAATTATGGATTGTGCCAGAACCCTTATGATTGAAAAGAATGTTGCTGCCAAATACTGGAAGGAACCCATAAGCACTAGAATGTTCACCTTGAACCGAGTTCAACTAAAGAAAGGTAGTAACTAGACACCTTTTGAATTATGGTATGGCTATAAACCTAATGTTCATTATTTTAAAGTATTTGGAAGTAGATGCTACATCTTGAAGCAAGCAAGAAATGGAAAATTAGATGCAAAAAGTGATGAATGAATATTCCTAGGTTACTCATGTAAAAGCAAAGCATACAAATGTCTGAATCTTACTACTCATAAACTCATAGAAAGTGTATATGTCAAGATTGATGAGTTTGCAGAGAAATGTGAAGAGAAGAGCAATAAAGAGCCTGAAGACTACATGAAATTTGTGTATCATGAAACTGATATGATACCTATGACTCGAGCAATGGTGATTGGACAACAGAAATGTCGACCACTAAATATACTAGCACAAAGTGTGCAACCCAAGTTGAAAACTATGCAACCCAAGCTGTTGGTAGAAGAGATTGAGTCATGGATAGAGGGAACCAAGTCACAAATAGAGGGAGCCAATTCACAAACATAGGGAACCGAGTCTCATACTAAGGAACCCGAGTCACAAATAGTGGAACCCGAGCATCAGACAGAGGACCAAGAAAGAATGTTTGAGAATGACAGACCTAGTGGATCAAGTCCAGAATCTAGACTGAAGGATCCAGTACTTTCAAAATATGTTAAAAGGCATCATGCACTTGAGAAGATAATTGGAGATCAGACAAAAGGTGTAATGACAAGGAAAAAACTCAAAGGTACATGTTTACTAAGTGAGTTTGAACCTAGAACTATTAAAGATGGATTGAATGATGAAAGTTGGATATAAGCAATAAATGAAGAAATTGAGCAGATTGAGAAGAACAAAACCTCGACTCTTGTGCCTAGGCCAAAGGACAAGAATGTGATTGGAACCAAGTGGGATTTTAGGAATAAGATGAATGGAAATGGTAAAGTTTCTATAAATAAGGCCAGACTAGTTTGTAAAGGATATGCTCAAGAAGAGGGTATTGACTATGGAGAAAATTTTGCTCCTGTTGCAAGACTTGGAGTCAAAACTCTTCTGGCATATGTTGCACATAAAGGATACAAAGTATATCAAATACATGTGAAATCTGCATTTCTAAATGGAATCCTAGAAGAAGAAGTATACATTGAACAACCTGAAGGATTTGTTGATCCTAGCAGAAGGAATATGGTTTGCAAGCTGCACAAAGCATTGTATGGACTGAAGAAAGCGCCCAGAGCTTGGTATGAAAGACTACATAGCTATCTAGTAAGTATTGGATTTTAGAGAACCAATGATAAAAGTAGCCTGTAAATCAAACAAGGACCATATAAAAAATACTGTTAGCAGAGATATTTGTTGATGACATATTATTCACTAGTTATGATGACCTATGCAAAGAATTCTTTGTAGCTATGAGTAAAGAATTTGATATGTCTATGTTTGGTGAGATCAAATATTTTTGTTGGATTACAAGTACATCAAACGAAGGATGGTTTCTACATTACTCAATCAAAATATATCAAGGAGATACTTAAGAAATTTGGTATGGAAGATTCCAAACCTTTTGGAAAACCCATGTGTACTGGACAAAAATTGTCTAAGGATGATGATTTAAAAGAGGTAGATCAGACCAACTACAGATACATGATTGGAAAATTGGAATATGTTGTTCACACTAGACCTGATATTGCATTGGCAGTTGGTATTGTTGCAAGATTTTCAGCTAATCCCAGAGACAATTGCCTAATGGAAATTGTAATTCCCACCCTAGTATCTTGATATTTTGCACAGACGTGATTTATATATTGAGCATTATGGACTCTATGTTTTGTTTATTCTTAGTTGATGAGACATTATGAGTATATGTTTGGATAATTTAAATATTTTATGGAAGATAGAAAATAATTTAAAAGTTTTTATCAGGACATGTTATTTCATATATTTGATTGTATTTCTTATAAAGATGATTCAATTCTTGATTTACATTATGGAGTAATGATTATTTTTGGAGCTAACCATACTAATCCAATTATAAATTGATATTGATGCTATATGATGTGTTTGTAGGATGAGGAGAGATAGTCGTAGTCACTTGTATAGGATATCCACATGATGTCACACTCTCCCTCCTTGTTTGACATTGGTTGTATATTTATATATATGTACATATATTTCTCTTGACTTGTTGATGCAGGGTGCAGGTACCAGGCATCGACTTCACCTGGCTACATAGGTCTGAGCGTGCCTTAAAAAAAATTCTCAAACATTATTGTGTGGAGATATTTCCAAAAGCACTCTCAAGGGAACCTTGTTGAATTAGGTTCTTGTTTAGGAAGTCACCTCAGTTGGGGGGGTTAAGTAGTTTTATGATTTTGTGATTTGGTTATTTATGCTTTAGTGTATGTTTTCTTTGTCTCATTATTTGTATTTATATATTAAGGAATGATGCTTCTCTATCTTTTGAAATATGAATTTGATGCTTTATTTGTGCACACATATATACCTACAGACATATATATATATATATATATATATATATATATATATATATAGAAAGGTGTTTTTTATATCTTTATGCTTGTAAAATTAATGATGTAATTGCAAAATAAAATACAATAAAGTAATAATAATTCAATAAGTAAAACTAAGCTTACCTAGGAGTTTTGAACCTGAGACCTCCTAGTAGTTACGCTAGTTAGTTTCCATTGGGCTATGTGAATTCCTTGAGGATTATTTTAACCTTTGTTCTTTTATGGTCTTGGTGAGTTAAATAACTAAATAAATATAAATAAAACCTTTAGTTATGCTTTCGGGAATTTTTTTAATGTTTTTAAAACCAACTATATTAGTTGGAGCCATTGCTTCCCGTAAAGCAACTCCTCCAACTATATGGCTGGATTTTAATATTTAGAGTATGTGAGGAGTTGGGGTTTTATGGGGGAGAAAATTGGATAATCATTTCGGAAAAGAAAATTCTAGAAGTATGAAATAGTTGGAGTTAGGATTTATCTGGGAGGAACAAGGAGTTTTATCTCAGGAGAAACTTAGAAATACAACTCGAAAGGAGAGCAGCCATCAAGAATTTGGAAGGAGGGACTGGTTCATTCAGGAAGCAGAGGTTGCTCAACTTTGGAAAGGTTGCCTTGATATTGATGCTATCTGATATGTTTGTAGGATGAGGAGAGGCAGTCGTAGTCACTTGTATAGGAGATCCACATGATGTCACACTCTCCCTCCTTGTTTGACATTGTATGTATATTTATATATATGTATAGATGTTTCTCTTGACTTGGTGATGCAGGATGCAGGTACCAGGCATCAACTTCACCTGGCTACACAAGTTTGAGCATGCCTTAAAAAAAATCCTTGAACGTTGTTGTGTAGAGATATTTCCAAAAGCACTCTCAAGGGAACCTTGTTGACTTAGGTTCCTATTTAGGAAGTTACCTCAGTTGGGGGGGCTAAGTAGTTTTATGATTTTGTGATTTGCTTATTTATGCTTTAGTGTATGTTTTCTTTGTCTCATTATTTGTATTTATATATTAAGGAATGATGCTTCTCTATCTTTTGAAATATGTATTTGATGCTTTATTTGTGCAATATATATGTGTATGTATATATGGGTGCACACATATATACCTACAGACAAATATATATATTTATAGAAAGGTGTTTTTTATATCTTTATGCTTGTAAAATTAATGATGTAATTGCAAAATAAAATACGATAGAGTAATAAAAATTCAATAAGTAAAACTAAGCTTACCTAGGATTTTTGAACCCGAGACCTCCTAATAGTTAGGCTAGTTAGTTTCCAGTGGGCTATGTGAATTCCTTGAGGATTATTTTCACCTTTGTTCTTTTATGGTCTTGGTGAGTTAAATAAGTAAATAAATATAAATAAAACCTTTAGTTATGCTTTCGGGAATTTTTTTAATGTTTTTAAAACCAACTATATTAGTTGGAGCCGTTGCTTCACGTAAAGCAACTCCTCCAACTATATGGCTGGATTTTAATATTTGGAGTATGTGAGGAGTTGGGGTTTTATGGGGGAGAAAATTGGATAATCATTTTGGAGAAGAAAATTCCAGAAGTATGAAATAGTTGGAGTTAGGATTTATTTGGGAGGAAGGAGGAGTTTTATCTCAGGAGAAACTTAGAAATAAAACCTAGAAGGAGAGCAACCATCAAGAATTTGGAAGGAGGGACTGGTTCATATGGGAAGCAGAGGTTGCTCAAATTTGGAAGCAAAGGACCCTAGGTAGGATCTGTAACCATAGAAAAATACTCCTTTCATGTTTTGGTGTGTGTGTGTGTTTAATAATGTTTGATATTCATTTCCTAAAATTTTTTGCGGTGAGAATTTTTCTGAAAGATGGGGAATAATGTATTGATTTATTCAAGAAGAATGATGTTATATAATGATATAATTTCCTTTTAATCTCTCTGGGAAGGTTATGTTTTCTTTCTGGATGTATAGGATGCTTTATTTTGTGTATTTAGGTTTCAGGGAAGATTAGGGAGTTAAGGTATGTGTTTTTTTTCAGATGTTTAGGAAGTTCTGCAAATGGTTATTTTTACCCTATGTTATGCAGATTTTGGAAATGTTTTGTCAATTGTTTTTGTTCTGTTATTTTGGTATACATCTTCCAGTTTGATCTTGTTGTCTGTCTATTTCCTTTTTCCCATTTGAATGTTCAATACATTGCATATGGTAGAACAATAAGTTGTTCTTAGTATGTATTGTATATGACATCCTTGTTTTCTTCCTCATATTTCTCACGATTAAGGATTAAGACTCATCTTGAGGCTCTGAGTAAATAGGAGGGTTTCTTTAACATATGAATCAGAGCATTTGGGATGTTTTCTTGTTTTGGTATGTTTTTGGGGTAGGAAAATAGATACCCTAGGTGAGTGGCTCACCATAGGTGCTGGAACCCAAAGTGGTTGCCAGGGAATCCTATGGGTGAGTTTGTAAACAAGTGATAACATAAAAATTAAATTGGGAGGGGGGTTTCAAAAGATAATGAAAGATATATATTTAATGGCTAAATCCACATAGACCTATTGGAGTACCGGTACCATGGGTAACTGCTAGGGTGGATCCTAAAAATTTGAGAGGGGACCGATGTTACATGGTTTCTAGGGAGGATCCCAATGCACAGGTTGTGTGATGACACTCACCTAGGCAATATTCTAGAACCTAAACCTTTGGTGCACAGTTTGGTGGTGATTTGTTTTTTATGCCTTTTATCTTTTGGTATTTGATTACATGGTTATTTTTCTTTAGATTTCCTTAGGCCTTAAGAGTACTTTGGTTCTACCTCCTAGCACAGGGGGGTGGAACTTCACCAGTTTCACATGGTTGGGTGGATAATATCTTTGAGGTACTGTTCATGGTTTGTGTCTTGGCTTGGATTCAGATTTATTCAGTGATGAAGATTTCCTTTAAAAGTTTCTTGTACTACTATCCATTGTAAACAAAGATGTAGAGATTTGTTGTAAGCCCTTGGGCAATTTGATGTATTTGTATTGAATATTAAAGGAAAAGCAATGTAATTTCGGAAGGGTAGATTTAGGGACATCAAAGGGAATGTTTATTTGGAAATCAAAAAGTTGTAATAAAGAAATGTGATTATGTATTTTATATCCTATCTCTCTTGAAATGAAAACTGGAAGTAAGAGTTATTTATGTTTCGGTAATACAAATGAATTATGTGTAGGCAAGGTTAATTGGAAATGAAAATAAAGAAAAGGGTAAATTATGTTTAGAAGTAAAATGTATTTATTTCTGTCTCCTTTCAAAAAAAAAATCTAAATACAATGCAAATTAGGAAAGGAAATGAATTCGTTAAGGTAATTTATAGAATCAATATTTTTTTATATTCATGGAAATCATTTAAGGGGAACCTTTAAGGACATGTTCATTTTTATAATTTCTAAAATAGTCTTAGTAACGTTTAAAAAAAAAATCTAGTTGTTATCTTTTTACTTTAGTCCTGATCCTTATGGGTTCCCTGGCGGGGACATTACATAAATTGAAAGAATTCTAAGATATCTGAAGGGTATTGAAGACTATGGTTTATGGTATAAGAAAGGTGGAAAATTTGATTGAAAGGCATCCACTGATGCTGATTGGGCTAGAAGTGTCGATGATAGGAAAAGCACCAGTGGTGGAGATTTATTTCTTGGAAAGAGGTTAGTGTCTTGGAATAGCAAGAAACAAAATTGTATCTCTCAGTCTACAGCAGAGGCAAAACATGTTGTTGTAGTAGTGAACTATTCAAACATCATATGGATCAAGCAATTATTGTCAAAAATGAAGGAAGAATTAAAAGAATCAGTTATTATCTATTGTGATAACACCCATGCCATTAAAATTTCAAAGAATCCTCTGATGCACACCAAAACCAAGCATATAACAATAAAGTATCATTTTTTGAGGGAATAGGTATAGAATAAATAAGTAAGATTGGAATATGTGAATACCAAGAACAAGTTGAAGACATATTCACCAAACCTTTATCTAAGGATGCATTCTTGTATCTTAGAGGAAAGCTAGAGGTGCTTCCCCTAACTGAAGCTCACTAAAAAATAGTTAAGTGATGCATCAACACGAGCAATAGTGAAGATCTATCAGTTGATGCAGGTACATCAGAGCACATTGCAGATGAATTAGTACATTCGGATACATTAGAATTACAAAGTGAAATAGCACTGACTATTGGAATTTGAGAAGATGGAGTCTTACAGAATAAAGATATGTAACTTATGGAGTCTTTGGCATCTGTTGTCAAAGAGGGAGAGTTTTCTATAATACATAAGAATAAGATAAAAGAGGGAGATTTTGCTATAATACAAAAGATAATACAGTAAGAGGGAGAGTTTGATGTCAGTGGGAGTTTTTTGGATAAGAATCAGAATGAAGCTAAAGACATTAAAGAAAATTTTCTGTTGCTCTACCATTCTTTGTATTATGACATGTTGTGTTTCCATCAATGCCAAAGCGGGAGATTGTTGATTACAATTATTCAATTGTGTATTGTCATTGATGTTACACATGTATTTACACTTATGTAGTGATGTTACACAAATTGCTACATTCAGACCGAGCACACTTGATGAATTAGAATGAGTTGTTCTAGTGTTGACTGAGTTCAGTCAGGTATTGAAGAAGTTCAGTGTTGACCGAGTCACTTGGGAATTTCAGTCATGGTCGGGCATTCAGTGGCAGCCAACTAACAATGATTTATATTGTATAATTAATTGGTTATATGAGGCCGACTGAATTATGATTTATTATTTAGAAATATATTCAAGCCGACTTGACAGGGCTCATCATATATATGAAAGGTCAAGTTTGGATTGAATGTGATCAAGTGGAAGAGCAAGTGTGGAAGTGCAAGCAGAAGTGTAGAATTCTGTGATATGAAGAGTGAAGGCAAAATTAGATAGGATTCTGATTGAGTACAGATCACTCAGAGCTGCAATAGAAAATCTAATTAGCAAGGATCTAGTCATAATCAAGATAGAGATTTGAATAAGTAAAGATAGTTTCTTACACATACAGGTCAATTCATTATTACTCTCTAAAAATTGTAGCAGTGATCTCAAATCTCTTAACAGAGTAGACTTAATAGTCTTTTTGTAAATCCTCTCACAAGGTAGCATTTCTATGTTGAAGTGTTGAAGACCTCTAACAATTCCACTCCTCATAGGGTGATTAAATCCTTTAACATGGCCACACCTAACAATGTGTTATTGTAACCTTTAACAGGGTTGGCTCCTAACAGGGCTCACTTTAGAAGAGTGAAAAATAGTAACTAGTTGCATTGGTGGTTTTTCCCATATTGGGTTTCCACATTAAAATCTTGGTGTCACCTGTGTATATGCTATTTTATTTATGCTTTATGTTTCTGCACTTAATCACTAAAGTATAATTGTATTGGATATTATAAATATTGCTTTGACACCCGAGTTACAAAAGTATATCTTAATTAACCGAGCAAAAATGTTAAAGTATTTAACAATCTAAGGGACAAAGGATTTGTTTTGTAGTAACTGATTCACCCCTCCCCTTTTAGCTACTTATCTCATTTCCAATAGGGAAAGTTTAATTGGACGACGTAATTATTTATTTGTATATTTGGAAAGCTTAATTAGCCGACCTAATGAATTATTGTAATAGGATATATATGAGAGATAATTTCTTTTGGAAAGATATGGTAGAGATTGAAAAGGCAGAGAAGTGTGAAAGCTGCAAGGCTTGTTGGCTGCTAGATGTAGATCAGAGTTTGTGATAGGAATACTTCATTGGAATTGACCAAACAAAGATATTTTTGATTAGACAGTTCACTTGATTGTAAATTTTCTATATGCACTTGTTCAAATTGTAAATCCTTGAGGGTGGCCTTACCCTTCTTTGGGCAGTGTGCCTAGGTAGTGAGCCCTCTATTACTCTTGACTCTGACTCCTAACAGGGTCTGTCCTTTAACATGGACTGTGTACTATAATGTTGTAACAAGCTCCTAACATGGCTAAATCTTTTAACATGGATACTATACTCTCAGTACATCATTTGTGGGTGCTAATTCCCACCGGGGTTTTACCTTCAACAGGGTTTCCTCGACAACAGGTATTGTGTTATTGTGTTGGCATTTATTGTTTTATCATTTTCATTGAAGTTTTGGTTTATAAAGTTTAAATTTTAATATTTTGTATCACAACTAATTCACCCCTTCTTAGTTGTGGTTGTGGATTGTTATTCCTAACAATTGGTATCAAAGCTACTGGTCCTAAGAGAGAAATTTTAACAGCTTGAGGTGATCCTGAAGATGACTTAATATAGGAAGGATAGTCTGAAATTTGATCCTGAAAACTTTGACAGTTGGAAGAACAAGATGAGAGCACATTTGCTATGTTTGGGAATTGACTACTGGATGATCACAAAAAAGAAGGAAAGGATATTGACTAAAGATGAATTGCAGATGGATACTGAAGATGATAAGAAGCTATTTTCATGTAATATGGTTGCAAGGGAATCATTGATTAGTGAACTTTCTGAAGGTGAGTTCATTGAAGTAAAAGACTTGGATTCTACACATGAGATTTGGACAAGATTGGAAGCAGTGTATATTGAAGATAAGTTTACTAAACAAGAAAAGATACAAAAATAGAAGACAAAGATGGAATCAATGAAGATGAGAGATGATGAAAACATTAGAGCATATGAAAAGATAATTACTAAGGTAGTTACTGGCATCATAAACTGTAGAGGTACTTACAGTGAGGAAGAAGTGATTGCGAAGATACTCAGATCTTTGACACCTATATACAAAACTAAAGTACAAGCTATAGAGGAGATTATACCTTTGACACCAAGCTTTAATAGAGAGATGTTGATTGGTAAGCTAACTAATTTTGAGGCCATAGAACTAGGATATACTTTAACTAAAGTAGAGTCAACATTCAAGGTGACTATCCATAGAAACAAAAAGACCTTATTTGGAATTGCGAACACCAGCAATGGTGACTTGAGAGAAGAGATTGAAGACTATGTTGATGAATGGGAACAAATATAGGAGGAATAAATAAAGCTAGATGAAGTGGTATCCCTAATCACTAGAAGAGAAAAGAGAGGTAAGGGTAAATTTCAAGGAAAATTACCTTTGAAATATTTTTCATGTAAAAAGATTAGTCATTTTGCATCTCGATGTCCTACAAGGGTTCCCAAGCATAAACCTAAGTTTTAAAAATCTAAGTATTCAATAGACAATGAATGTTATTATGCTAGTGAAGGCGTATCTGATGATGATGATGGTGAATATGATGAAATTGGATTTATTTCTATTGAGGATGATGAGCCTATACATGAAGAAAAAGCCTTAGTATCCCATGTTGAAAAGAAATATGAATGGGTTATAGATAGTGGTTGTTCACATCATATGACTGGAGATAAAAATAAGTTTATGAATCTAAAAATATATGATGGTGGTGTTAGATTTTGTGACAATACTCCTAAGCTTATCATTGGATTTGGATCTATTTCTCTAGATGGAATAACTAATACTGACAATTTATTACTTGTTGATAGACTTAAGCATAATACATTGAGTGTTGGGAAACTAGTGGAGAAAGCTAATAAATTGAAATTCATTGATGTGAAATGCTCTATCACAAGTAAAATAGGAAATTTGATCACATCTAGTACTAAATATAGAGGCAATGTATTTGAATTAAACACATCTGAAGCTTCTTGTTCTATTGTGAAGGTTGATGACAGTTGGATATGGTGTAGAAGAATTTTTCATGATAACTTTGATAACATTGTGAAAGCAAGTATGGAAAATTCTGTAAGAGATCTACCTAAGATTGTGAAGCCATCTAACACTATGTGTAGAGAGTGTGTTATGGGGAAGCATACTAGAAGCAGTTTTAAAAGAAAATCTTATTCAACAAAAGGGAAGTTGGATCAATTGCATACAGATCTATGTGGTCCTACAGGAGCAAGATCTTATTATGGTGAAAGTTTCAGTGTACTTTTTGTTATGATATGGATTGCATTCTTTGTGCTTTCTTTTGTGATGAAGGTTGTATTTCCTAGAGTGGAGTTTGAAGCATTTAACGAATTGTTGGATGATATCATTTTTGGGGGCAATGATAAGATGAGTAAGTTCTCTAAAGAAATGGAAAATGAATTTGAGATGTTGATGATTGGTGGTCTACAATATCTAACTCACACTAGACCAAATATTTCCAATGGAGTTGGAAATATGGCAAGATATCAAGGTGATCCTAAAGAAACACACCTTGCTGCTGTGAAAAGAATTTTTCGATACTTGAAAGGAACAATAGAATATGGATTGTGGTATGAAAAATCAGATGACTTTATTTTGTAGGCTTATACTGATGCTGATTATGCAGGTAATGTGGATGATAGAAAGAGTACAAGTGGTGGAGAATTTTTCCTTGGAAAAAGGTTGGTTTCTTGGTTAAGTAAGAATAAGGTCTGTATTGCTCAGTCTACTACTGAATCAAAGTATGTTGCTGCTACAATAAATTGTACACAAGTTGTTTGGATGAAACAAATGATGAAGGATATTGGAATAATTTTTGAAGAGCCAATGGTTATCCATTGTAATAACAATAACATAGTGAATATGTCAAAGAATCCTATAATGCATTCAAATACTAAACATATTTCTATTAAGTATTATTTCTTGAGGGAGAAAGTAGCAGAGAAAGAGATAAGATTGGAATATATTAGCACAAAGGAATAGATAGCAGATATATTTACAAAATCTTTGTGAAAAGATGTTTTTGAATATCTCAGAACCATGCTTGGGGTGAATACCCCTCTCAATGATAAATAATTGATGTAGACATGCATCAGTCCAATGTCTTTTAGAGCTATATCATTATTTGGACCTTATGTATGGATCTACTCCTCAGGGGGAGTGATCACAGGAACAAAATGGAGCGCATTTAGGTGATTTTGCACCTAGCTATTGGACATGAAGATTTGAAAAAGCTGCACCTTACAGAAGATTACAATTGAGTTATGGAACCCTTTTCCATTTCTTCCAAACGGGGAAAGATTATATGTGAAAATCCCTACTATTTTGGGTAGATTTGTGTTGAGGATATTGAGAAGATTGTATTGAGAGAAAGTACTTTTTGGGTTGATGGATTTTCCCATATGTTGCCATCAATGCCAAAGGGGGGGATTTTTGGATGATATTAGATTTGGATACTATTTATGTTGTTGATATTCATATTTTGTCACTAATGTCAACATATGTTTCTGTGGAGAGAACAAACTAGTTATTTGAATAGAAGAAGTGTACAGACACAGTACAGTTGATTTAGAATGATCGAAGTTAGGGATATGGAGAAACATGAGTGATGACCTTATTCCTAAGGTTTCTTGACTTCAGATTACATTTTGATGATGTTATAGATGATTTAGTAAAGACTGGTTTCTAGACTATCACAGAAATGCTTGACAGAGTAGGTCTTTGTATTTTGTGTATATCTTACAGATGAAGATGTTTCAGAGTATGTGAGCTTATTGGATGACAGAGGACACATTGAGGAATGTTCATTATTGATCGATAGTTGTGAGAGTACTGGTGATGTCAGCTGTGGTGTGTATTTTGGAAGAGACCTATTTGGTGGCCGACTTCAGACATGTAGCGTGTATTATGAATTGTGAGCATGGATTGTGGATCTTGGAGTATAACCGATGGATTGTAATTAATGTTTACTTTTCATAGGTACTGTGTGTATCTTAGCAAGGGGTTAAACTATTATTTGTATATTGGGAAAGCCTAATTGGCTTACCCAATTATTTATTTGTGTATTTGGAAAACTTAATTGGCTAACCTTAATTGGTTTCTAGATGTAGAGGAAATTTTGTGATAAGAATACTTCATTGGAACTGACCAAGAAAAGACAGTTGCTATCAGACACTTCATTGGATTGTATATTTTCTATATACACTTGTTCATACTGTAAATCTATTGACGAGACTTTGTGACTACTTTCTGTTGATAGGACTCTGTGAACGGCTACGCCAATAGAGGTAAGTTGTCACCAGGTACCAGGGTATCAACCAACTCCGCCTGAAGAGGTTCTCTAGAGAATGAATTCTCTGGGCCTCCAAGCACCTGGTAGTCAGGTCTTGATGGTGCAAGGGAGCCAAGTTGGGAAGGTGACTATTAGGTGAGGGGATAGCTAGTTTTTACTCATCTTCTTTAGGGATTTCAAAGGGGGATGGGGTTTCCTACAAGCATTTGGATTATCAAATAAACTTCAAAATATCAATCAGGGTTATATAAACATTTCTATCTATAGTTTTGCAATAAACATTCAAACATCAAACTAAACTCCAATGTAAGGAAACTACTCTAAATAATGAATACACAAAGAACCTATGATTCACATGCATTCATTAGCAAGGGGAGATAAAATCATTCATCTAAACTAGAACATAGGAGAAAATGACATAAGAACACATACTGCACAAAAGATGTTACTCCTTCTTCATTAACTTAAAGCATTCTAGCATCACTGGTGTATACAATCATGGCTCTAGGGAGCATTCTAAACTATGAAGAACATTTGAGAATTGAGCTCCTACAACTACTGAAAATGAAAAGCTATCTTCTATTACTTGCTAGACTGCAAAATCATCAATTTCGCTGACCCTTGTTATGAGGTCGGACTTCTTATTTATACACATGTTTTGACCTAAAACTAACCTAATCTAACTGTACACTCAACACATAAAATATATTATCCTATGGCCGGTACTACCTACACCGCTTACAATCACCTTGAAAAGAGTAGAGGTTTGACAAGACAGAGGAAGAAGACAAGAAGAGAAAGCTGGAAGAATCGACATAGAAAAGAGTTCTAGGGTATTAATAGAGGAAATCCAATCTTCCTGGCATTTGAGGCAACATGCCTCATAAATGCAGATTGTGACTCACTATCTTCGATGCACATCAAGAAGTTAATGTAGGACCGGTGCCTTGGGAGAATTATTAACTGCTTGACACTGATCGGTCATCTCCGGGGAACTTGGATGTGGATCACTGTGAAAGAATACCAAAATTTGGACTCAGGTTTCTGGAGTCTGGGAGCTTACACTTCAAATAATAAAGAATTTGCAAAATTGCACCCTGCTAGTGAAAATCTCTGGAGACCATAGAACCTTACTGCGCATTGTATGTTTTGAATGTTTCTAAAAGCTGGGGAATTCCCTCTTCATCAATGTCCTTGATGTATGCCTGGAAAAACTTGGCCGCCTCCAATTGCTTTCCCATATCTAGGGAGTTACCCTTAAATTCCATGACCATCTTTTCTACATCATGGGCTCAGAGCATCATGCGGTATAAGCGTGACATTTTTACTCTGTCAAAATCTCCCCAAGACTGGTACTATGAATCCATTAATTCATCGAACTTCCCCACAACATAGTCCACTAGAGTACACATATTTTTCTAGAGGGATCGACTTCTGAAACCCTTGTGACAAAAGCCTTATATAAATTCAACAAATATTCTACTCCTGAGACTTTGTCCTTCAAAGCCGGTACTAGTTGCTTGCTAATCTCCAATTCAAGATCAAGTCTGGAGCATTGGACCCAGATATAATTGAAAGGCTCATCCCCCAAAATACCTATCTCCATGATGGGTTCCTCTCCGAGATTCATGAGTTCTCCTAAATCGCTCATCCATGCTTCATACTGCTCGGTTTCTCCCTCCCATAGATAAATGGTGCCTTTAACCTGGTGCAAGATGTTACTAGCCATATATAGGTTTGGGAGTGTTGTTGTTAAGAAATGCCAGATATTTCCTACCTTCTTGGCTACGCAATCATCCACTGCCTGTGCTTTCTTCTTCATGTTCTCTAGCATGTTAATGTAACCTTGTGGGAGTGGTGTTCTAGATGTAGAAGCTTCTAAAGGAATTGTAGTTAATGGTTGCGCTAGCTCTATTAGAAGCCTGAGGAGATTTTCATTCTTTTCCTTTTCCTCTTTCAGTTTCTGGGCTTGTTTATCATATCGGGCCTCAATTTCTCGGCTAGCCTCTTTTAGCAGGTCCAATTCACCCTACTTGTCCCTCTTCCCTAGAGGTACCTCTGTAATTGTATATTATGCAACACTTACCGTTGCTTCCTCTTTGTCTAGGGAAGGTATCACAATAACCGTGACAGTATCTCCACTCAGACCAGCCTGAATGGAATGGAGGGTTTGGGCCTTCTTCGCCTTGGGAATGCCTTAACTCTGGGCCATCATCTCAGCCAGGGATAAATGGACTTTTTCCACTGCTGGGGCCTTTCTCTTCTTCAACTCCACCAACCATTATGGTGGAAGGGGTGGTATTTCTGCTAGGGCCTAATTTTTAAGGTCTTCTCCAGGGTTCTTCTATTCATCCCTGACATTTATAGTCTCTTCAGACTCTTTCTCTTTGTTCCCAAGATCACCTGCACCATCCACCTTAGTGGTATCAATATCTATTGCCTCATTTTTCTCATCCTTAGCAGCATCGGTGGGATCAACATTCATATTCCTAGGGTTCTCTCCCTCATTCTACTCCTGTTCTCCAGAATCCTCTTCTGAGACATTCTCCTCCATTGGCCTATCTTCCAGAGGTGGCGAAGGTGTTCGAGCTGGATCTGGCTGTAGTGTTACAGGGATAACCTTCCCAAATGTTACCACCTAGGGTGAAGGACTACCTTGGGTGGTCAGAGGTGTTTGGAGCATGATGGCATAGGTTACCATTACTCCTGAAGGTCTAGTTCCCTCAGCTGAAGCTAACTGCTCATCTTGCACTTGCCTCTTTTCTCCTATCTTGGTCCCCAGGACTGATATCTCTTAAACATCAGGGATGTCCACCTGTTCTTTCTCTTTTTCCTTTTCTGCCCAAACTTCTTGTTCAATAGAAAATTCCTTTTCTGGTATCTCCCCTTCGTCGGGGATTGTTTCAACTTCCTGCGCAGTGATCTCCTCCACCACTTTTCCTATCTCTCCATGTAAATTTACAAGTTTACCATTCCCAAAGATGTCATTGAAATCATCATGTGGAGGGGAGGACTCTAGGGGATTCTCTGGTTCAGGGGAGTCTGGGATAACCTCCACCTAGGGGATGTCTGGCATCCTAGGACCTGTATCTATGCTTAGTGGAGGGGTATTTTTTCTTTGCTTCTTTCTCTGTGTCACCAGCAGGGGTCCGATATCCAAAATGGCCACACTTTCATCATCCACTCCTGTCCTCGCTTCCCTAACCATAAGTTCTGCAAGTGAAGGGGATCCATAAGGGAGGGAAAATTCTGCTAGAGTAATTGGGAGGCCAAGTCGGGTGCTTAATAATTCCTTTAGCTGATGGGACCTGCCAGCTGAGTGTGCACTTGTTCCATAATGGGAGCTGAAACTATCGATGGAGCTCGGGTCGGGGTATCAACTTTTATTTTTTCATTTTTCCCTGCCTTTCCTGGAGGTTCTAGATCTGGAAGTGGATCCCTGCAAAAATGGGCCAACTCTGCGGGTGCTCTTTGGACATACCTTTGAAAAATATCCATGATTGCGTTCAATCATATCATTGGTGATGTCTTTAATTAATGGGATTTTTGAGGTGTCCCAATCCACTAGAGGGAGATCCATCCTGTCCACTCCCTGAGCCTTGTAGTGTGGGTCTTCTATGGACTGGGTATCTGAAAAGTCCTTTGGAAAGGTCCAAAGCTTAAGATGCTTCATAATACCTTTTGTCATTCTGACAAAGTGCCGATTCCGGACTTCAAAATCATCCTGGCATTCTGCCCAAGAATCCTCCATGTGAGGCTCATGGGGTTCTGACACCTGGGGAAATGCCAAAGTTATCTTATCCAGTGGATCAAAATTCTTCCACGCCAAGTAAAATTCTGCTAGCCCCAGACATTTTAATTATTTATCGGCTTCTTTCACCGCTGTAAGGCTGCAAGTGTAGTTCCTACAGGTGATCGGGAAAGGAATGTTGGTGACCTTCTTGAGGCCACAAAGAGTGTGAAGCTCTAGGATCTGCCTGCAATAATCCAAAATAATAATCCTATCCCCACAATGCTTGGGAAATAGGTAGGGTTTTTTGGAGAATCTGGTCACCCGAATGTAAGAATTTTGTTGAAATTGGTTGAAGTAATGGCCATAAGAATTGACCAGAGTCATCACCTCCATTGAAAGCCATTAATCAGCATCCCGAGTGGGTGTAAGAATGTTATAGTAAATGAAGGCATTGTTTACTCTGCAAAAACTAGGGAAATTGGCTTCCCATTGAATTTGTGGTAAATGGTCCCATAGAGCATTCTGGCCCTTGCCGGTCCCGAGGATGCCGACAGTGAGTAAACCCTAGGTTGTGGGTCATTGCTATGCTAGTGCCCACAAAACATATGAAGTCATGTGGAACTTTGAGGTCTGGGTGACCTTGACAAGTTGGAATTCCACATGATTGGAAATAATAGTTGCCCAATCAAAAGTTTGTTTGGTGGTGGTGATGCCGAACAGGAAGTAATACATCCATGCTGAAAATTCCTGGGCATGAGATTCTCAAAAGACCCTGCATAAGGAGATGATCCCCATTTGTATGCTTTCCTTGAATTGTGTGTAAGGGATCTCCAACTTCATATTTTTATAATCTTTCCTCGGGGTCTTGAGCCAATTTTTGTTGAGGAGTTGTCGAGCCATCTGCAGAACCTTTTCAAATTCTTGTAATGCCAAGGCCCGGGTGATAACAGTAGAATTAGAGAACTGGGGGATCCCTAGTCCTGAAGTGAATGTTGCAACGTCCAGAGACACTAAGGGAATTGGGTAGCCTGAGGGAAGAGGAGCGGTAAGCATGACAACCTGGATAGCTGTGTTGTAGTGTTCAACCAATGTAAGAATAAGCTCTAGAGCCTGCACTAAGAAAGAGAAGCAAGTGGCTTTGAGGATTTCAGAGGTGGCCACATTCAGTGCCATTTGATCTCTGACCTTCTGCTGAATAAACATCATTTTTACCAAGGCCTGCAATTCGGCCCATGCTTCGACACTCGTGTCAGTGATCATCTGTAACTTGGAATCTACTTTAGATCCCAGAATAGTTCTTTCCTTCAAATATTTTGTGGTTAGTGTAAGCTTTTCTAAGGCCTTCTCGGCCTTGGTCCTGGCAGCTACCCTGGTCAAAGTGGTTGGGAGTTCCAGACTCCCTAGAGGAGAAGATGCTTTAGACATGATGGATCTGTGAATTTATCAGAAACCTACAAGACCGAACACCCATTAATATGGATAAAACACAATAGAATTTTGGATCTCAGAGATTTCATCACCGCCTCGCATCTGTTCCTGGCAAGGTGTTAGTTCGCATCAAACCTTGAAAATATATTAAACAAAATGACTTGTTTGGAATTTGATCAATGCCCGGGGGTTTTAGGGTTTCTGGTTCATGCAGTGAATGAAGTGAAGGTCAAAGGGGAACATGGGACCCAGAGTCTGGAAAACTGACTGTTATCGACATGACCAACAATTAGCTATACTAGGCTGACATGGGGTGTCACATGGTCATGCAATAAAGGGAATAATGACATTAAAGGCGACAACTATCCTAACACGCAAGGGAATGAATGCCACTTGGGCCAATTTTGAATGCTTGCGTGTGGGGAATTAAACCTGTCATCAAAGTGGGGATGACAGAGGAGAGAAAAATCCTACAAACTTGACCAGGAAAGGTGCCAAGTTCAAATTCGCAAGCACCAGGTGGGCGAGCTCAACATTTGATCACACGTAGAGGGGCACAGTGAGCTTTCCATTGTATGTGGTAAAATTTTCCTTGTTATTCACCCATACACTTCAACATAGTCCTTGTTCATCAGCCAGATACAGAAGTGAATATGAGTTATTCATCCTATATGCCTATATAATTCGACATGTTGCCTTCTATCTATATGGGGTTTTGAAAATAGCTCTCAGAATGAGAGTCTCACAACCATAGACCAATCTAAGAATGAAGGATTTTTCTCCATGAATGCAATGCAATGCAAGATTATTCTAAGAATTGAAAGATGCAAGATTAATCTAAGACATGATTTCAATGCAATTATTCTAAGAAATTGAAATTATTCTATTGCAAATGAAAGCTTTTAACTAGAAACGAGATGATAAAATGTAGCAATAATCTAGTATTCTAACAATGCATATTTTCTCCAGGGGTTTTCAATGAGGAATGAGAGTTCTTTTATAGACTCAGAGGTGATCAGAATACAAAGTTTCCTTCTTGAAATAAAACAGATAGAAAAACCAGTTTAAAATAGAAAGCTTTCTTTGAAAGAAAACAATAAATTGTTTTCCCTTTGCTTTAATTATTTTCTTTCTTTGATTTTAACTGTTTTATTTATGATTTTAACTATTTTCTTTCTCTTTAAAGCACAATTAATTCAAAAATTCTATTTCTAAACATGAGAAAAGATTTTTGAGAGAATATTTAATTAATTAAATAAAGTATGACCTCATAAATATGTTTTTCTCAATTATTTGAATAATTAAATTTAATTTTTGAAATGAGGATATTTATTTAATAATTAAATATTATTTAATTCCTTTTCATGTGTTTTAGCTAAAAGGGGTGAATTTAATTTAATTAAATTGCTAGGACTTTATAATTAAATTAATTCAATCATAGGGTTTGTTTAGCTAATAGATATTTAGGAATTAAATATAATGTATGATTAATGCAGATTTAGGATTTTTTGCATTTGACACTCAGGTCGAGTAGAGTCAATTAAAACTCAGAATTTCCTAGTACAATAGGACTTTGATGATTTAGAAGAATGACAAATGAAACAAAATTGGCTAGGGTTGTAAGATGCCAATTTTGGGGTGTTACATTTTGCCTCTCTTTGAATTGATGTGCGAGTAGAGCATTAATTCAAAGAATAGTATGATGTCTGAAGCAGAGAAGAATAGATTTGAACATTGGTGATGCAAAGTTCAATTGATGAAGATTTTAGAGCCATTTCTAGGACAGAGCTTGACTCTCCAAAGTCTAGGTTAGGTTGCCGAGACGCCGGTCAAGTAGAGTTTTCAAGAATCATCTCTAGAATGGAGCTTGATCCTCAGGGATCTAGGTTAGAATGCCCTGATACCTAATAGATTAAGACTTAGAGAATCATCTCTAGAATGAAGCTTGATCCTCAGGGATCTGGGTTAGAATGCCCTGATACCTAATAGATTTGATATCTTCCACAAGACTGTCCCTAGAACAAGGCTCAACCTTCAGGAGTCAGGGTTAGATTGCCTCAATACCTATCCAAAAATATGGTCAATAGAGGTTTTAGGACTATCTCCAGAATGAATTTTAGTCCCCCAATATCTAGGTTAGATTGCCCAGACACTGGTTAGATTGATATCTTTCACAAGACTATCCCTAGAACAAGGCTCGACCTTCAGGAGTCAGGGTTAGATTGCCCCAATACTTGTCCCAAAAGATAGTCAATAGAGATTTAGGAGTCAAGGTTAGAATGCCCCAATTCCTAATAGATGAGTTTTTGAGAATCATCTCCAGAACGAAGCTTGATCCTCAAGAATCTGAGTTAGAATGCTCATATGCTTAATAGATTGAGATTTCAAGAATCATCTCCAGAATGAAGCTTGATCCTCAGGATCCGGGTTAGATTGCCCCGATACCTAATAGATGACAAGATGTAAGGAACAAAGATGTCTTTATTGATTATGGAGTATTCAGTTTTGACTATGAGGTACAAAAAACTGAACATGTCCCAAGTGATGAGATGCCCCTATCAATGAGGACTTTTAAAGATCAGATCAGATTGATTGGAATAGATTCAATGATTTAATCATCCTGCCCCCTCAGGAGCGAAATGGAAATATGACACATGATATGATGATTAAGAGCGAGAAATTGTAGATAGATGCTGAATCAAGGATCTAGAAGAACTCAGGATAGATTACAAAAGAATTTGGAAGATTCAAAATCAATTTTGAGAGATTGCGAGGGCCAGTTGACCAAGTTTGACTAGGGTTGACTAGAGTTCACTTTTTGAGGAAAAAGTCAAAGATTTGAGAAAATGTTGATAGGATAAGATTCTGACAAGAAAGTGACATCAAAAAGTTGACTACAAAAGCGTCCAATTGCGTCAGTCCCAAAAAATTTAAAATGCGATTTTGAGCTACATAGAAGTGTCAGATTTTGATTTTGATCAAAAAAATAGATTCAAAGTGGTCAAATTAGCTAGTGGTGAATTATTCACGCAAATCGGAGCACTTTTGAAAATCAAGTCAAAACCTATATATGAGTCCAAAAGGCCATTTTCAAATCATTTGCCTCCGTTAACTTTTGAGAATTGAGTTCTGAGCGAAAATGGTGATCACCGTGAGCACTCATCGTTTCAAGCAATCTAGGTGGCACAATCAGCCCACATCCTACGGACCCCCAGTAAGTGGTTGATGAACCTCTCCAGCATTTCAAATTTTGTTATTTTCTGTCAATTTTTGCAAGTGTTTACGCATTTTTAGAAACTGTTCCACGAGTTCTCGCGTGAGGAACTAGTTTCCTCGCGCACCTCGTGATGAGGTCTCACGCAAGAAACTGCCAAAAGGCAGAGTCTCGCATTGGCCAATGGGTATCCTCACACAGGAGGGTACCCACGTCTTGCATGAGAAACCCTATGATAGGGGGGTTTCTCATGTGAACAGTGAGAAAACTTTGCGCAGAAATGAAACTTCACACGTCTCGTGAAACTTCTTTGCTCTAGAATCTGCTATCTCGCATGAAGAAAACGTAGAAAATTGAATATAAAATAAGGGTGTGCTATGTCTGATAGTAATTGCATCAGCATTGGTCTGTAGTGTAGTGTGTTTGTAATGCTTTATTGCTTAACTATGCATTGATTATTGTAAATCATGAGTACTGATCATGCTTTTTTGTTTGTATGTCATGCAGGTGCAGTTCCCGAACATAGACTTTAGGTCACATCATCTAGCTATTAGTGGGCTGGTGCGGCAGTTAGACGATGTAGAGATTACCCATATTGATAGCCTAGGACTATCACATCTCTATGAGATACCTGATATTTAGGTTAATCACGGGTTACTAGGAGCCCTAGTAGAGCGCTTCCATTCAGAAATGAACACCTTTCATCTACCTCAGGGTAGGATGGCAGTGACATTGGAGGACATCTATCAGATACTCAGGATACGTTTCCATGGGCCCCAAGTAGAGTATGAGGTACAGCCTCGGCCATGGACATGGGCACTATGAGAGATTCTACAAGATGAGCTAGTCATGGGGAGAGCCATCCCATGGGAGGAGCTGATCAGAGAGTATGGGCCTGGGCACCGATTGGCCGTGGTATTGGCAGCATTCCTTGGCTACTATCTGATGCTGGATCATGGGAAACATGGTTTCAAGTGTGGATGGGGTCAGATGCGATAGTGGATGCTGGAGGAGTGGATCATATATGGGTGGGGTCAGTGTATGCTGGCCCATATGTACCATGAGATGCATGAGATCGCCTATAAAGAGGCGAAGAGCATGGCGGAAAGGGTCTATGTTTTACAAGTGTGGGCATGGGAGCACCTGTCGGTTACATGACCCATATGCAAGGATCTAAGGGAGCCATTGGAGCCTTACATATGCAGGTACAAAGGTTTGATTACCCAGCCCGCACTGGGTAAGACAGAGTAATGGCGAGCTCAGCTCGATGATCTAGTTGCACTGGCATGGCGACCATGGCGATTGACAGAGGACTGGGACAATGCTAGCGATCAGCTAGGGTATATGCTTGTGTCTTGGCCTCTCATTTTCCAAGTGATATCAGTGATTGAGCACTTCCCTCTGACACATGTTTGGTGACAGTTTGGCTAGGCACAGGAGATCCCACAAGAGTATTGTTCCTATGCTCGTTTCACTAATGAGCTTAAGAGGGGATGGTTGACCAAGTTAGATACTGGTCGATGTATGAGCCCTATCACAAACTTGATGGGATTACTTGAGCGCTATAGCAGATGGGGGCATGACTCTAGAGTTTAGGGAACACTTCTTGACGCATCCCTTTCTGCATTTCACAGATCCTGTTGGCATGGCCGTGCTAGCACAGGTAGTGCACTCACAGGTGCCATAGCAGTAGGCACTAGTGCCTCCACTGACGCATGCAACACGGCCACCACCATAACAGGTGCCACGTCCACGCATAGTACAGGTGGACATACCTGCACTCTAGATGAGGATAGATCTCGATGCAAGAAACAATGGGAAGCAGAGTAGGAGGAGGATGCCTGCACAACTTGAGGATGTACAGGAGAAGGAAGATCAACAGGAGGTCCCATAGGAGGACCCAATGCAGGAGGACCAGCCTACATAGGAGTAGAGATAAGGTGTAGTACTTGGGGATGCACCATCATAGGTACAGGAGGCCTTACAGAGAGAAAGAGAGAGGGTATGATAGTTGACTAGACAGGTGACATATTTGACAGTATAGGTTGCCGTACAGGATGCTTGACTTTTAGATAGAGACCGGGAGGTGCAGGATCTCCGAGGGTAGTTGCAGACGGCACAGGAGGAGACTCGACATCAGACCGGCCAAGTGACCTATTACTATGCATCTTATATAGGGGTGGTGCCTGATGAGGCATCGTAGGTGACCAGATTTTCTTCATACGCCACACGGTCAGAGGGTGCACAGGCA